>CAEFZX010006897.1:0-60964 GCA_903066825.1 Alfaro cultratus
AAAAATGGCCAATGACAGAGGGTCATTGGTGTGTAATTGGTAAACCTTTTATGGATGCAAATTCGACAAAAAAAACCAAACCTGTTTAGGATTTTAGGATTTTATTTGAAACATGATGGAACTTGACTAAATGTCATGTTTTTATTGTTTTTACTGTTGATTCTATGTTGCACCATGTTTCTGTTTTTTGATATGATGTAAAGCACTTTGAAATGCCTTGCCGCTGAAATGTGCTATACAAATAAAATTTGATTGATTGATTGATTGATTATAGAACACATTTAATTTTCAGTCTTCCAATTTCTTTTGAATCCTTTCATTCTTTGCAATTTCAGTGGAAAATATTTTTAACCCCAAAGGAAATCAACTCACACAACTTCCTTCAAAGAGTTATTGTAGATGTTGATGGCTGTGGGTAAGAAGGGTCTTGTATCTCACAGCAGCTCTGAAGAAACTTCTGACTGAAGACACTGTTGTTTCATATCAGTCTCATGAAGAGGAGATTTATTCTCTGACACCTAAGACTAAAAACTAGTTGATGTTTGAACTGGATGTAATTGATGTTTGATTAGTAAAGAATTTAATATTTTGATTGTTTCATTGACTAAAGTGTTGATTAAAGAAAAAAGAGACTTAAGATGGTGTAAAAACAACTCTCCTTTTTACATTGGGATTTACTTGCAATATGTGCCGATCAGTTTACCGATCTCAAAATTCAACGAACCAATGCCTGGCAGTGTTAGTTCACATGAAGGGAAGCAATCCAGCCGCCAAAAACCGGATGGGGGAATGAGCTGTAAGATATTAAGACCACAAACGGGTGTGTAAATGTGTGTGTATTTGGTGGGGAGGTGGAGGAGATTTCAGGTTTGGTCTTAATGTCCTGAGGGCTGGGGAGGTTTGAATGTCAGTTTCTCTAATAACGGGAATCGGTGAAAAGGTCACCCAGAGTCGCCTGACCACACCAACGGGACAATCTGCATGTATGTGTGTGTGTGCTAGTTGTGTATTTGACTTTGTGTGTGTTTGTGTGATTTATATTCGTATTTGCCTTCCGAAAAAGTGTGTGTTTGGGTGCAAGTATGTGTGTGTATGTGATATTAAAAGGGGGCGTGGACCATGCCCAGGGCAGAAATTGATTCTCTTGCAAAGGGGAGGAAATGAGGAGAAAAAGAAAAATGGCAGAAGGTCACACAAAGCAAGAAGAGCAGGGAAAGGGAAAGGAAGTAAGAGAAAGAGGGCAGGAGGGAGGACAGAGAGGAGAACGCGATGTCTAAAAAAGTGTTATGAGGTGCAGGGGGAAAAAGTGAGGAAAGCGGTGTGAGGAACTTATGAAGGTACAAAGGAAGGGCTTTGAAACAATCTAGAAAAGAAAAACAAAACACCAAAGAATGACATAAAAAACGGTGAAAAATGGGAAGAAGTTAAAGAAAAAATTAACATGAAGTGAACAGCAACAGAAGGACTGTAAACACAATGTATTAGTCTGATGCATAAAGTTAGACATGCAATATACAGTTACTCATTGGTTTTATAAAAAAGTGTTATGCACATGACTCTGATGTAAACGCCACAGCAAGAAATGAGTAGATGGAGACACTATGTGCACAAATCCACACCAAAGCAGTGCAACTTTGACACAAAAATAATTGAAAACATAAAGAGCTTAAAGACCTTCTTGTTATTTATTTTATAATCGGCATAAAAAGGTTTCAGGTTCCTAATAAACTACAGGAGCTACTGATGAACATACGAAAAGCCAAAAGCATAATTCTCACAATTTACAACACCTGGTGATGTCTAATAAACAACATTAAATATGTGACCAGACATGTAGTAGACACCACCAGAATATAATTCAGCAGCAGAATCCACTTAAGCATGAGTAGAAAAATACTGGAAACATCTACATTTTTTTTTTACTAGGAAAAACTATAAACCTTGGGTATTATTCTACAATAAAAACCAGGCATCAGAGATCATTTGTTGCATTTTTCAAAACATTATTTCCCTACCTTTTCTACATTTCGGCAGAAAAAGTTATTGGTTAAGTTTTTTTTTTTAGTTTAGATGCAAATTTGAGTATTTTATGGCTGTGCTGTTGGATCAGCACTTTCTAAATAAGTGTTTTGTTCTTCTTACACCAGGTAAGTTTGGTCCATTATGTGCAGAAGATTCAAAGAAGGGAAATTGCATTAATATTTGAAATTCCACAGCCATGTGGTTATTAAGTTGGTCTGCTCTGCTTCCACAGCGATACATTAGGCCAAGACAATTGCCATGTATTTTACATGTCCCTGTCAACAGAGAAGATGGATACTGCCGCATAATAATGTCCTTTTCAAAGGCCTGGTAGATCTTTAAAAAAGGAAATAAGGAAGTGTATCAGGAAGCCGTTCGGCTGTAAGTAGGCGTTTGTGTGTGTGTGTGTGTTGTGTATCAGACACCAGCCTTCTGCCTGTCCTCTGGTCAAACAGCTGACCTGATTTGCCTTCTTAAAGCCTCAGAGTTATCTGCCTCCAGGGATGCACGCTTAAAACACGAGTTTGTCCTGCACTATTTCAAATGGACTCAGATACACACTTGCGCATCACACACACAACATTGTGACCCTGACTCACCCTTTTACCTCTAAAGCGATTTTGGCCTAAGTCCTCGAGTGGCATCTTTTGGGACTTTGAAACGTCAGATGCTTGACCAATATCACCGTGCAGAGAGGTTGTGTGTGCGTGTCTAGATGAGCTGGACCATGATGCCCACGCGATAATCGGTTAATAGGTCTCAGAGTTTGATGCTTAGTGGCTACTCTGACCCAAGAGAGCAACCAAATGCCTTTATCGCATTACACATTTTGTTGTGAAGACACGTGCAATGAACATGTTTGATTAAAATGTTATTTGAATGGAATTAAAGCAAATCACATGCACTTATATTTAGTCATAAACTGCATTTTGTAATGAAAGTTATATTTTCTCACCTCAAAATTTTGGATGGCAATAGAATATTTTAAATCCCTCCCTAAATTTCTACCCTGCCCATAAACTTGGCCTGTTTCCATAAACATGGGTTTCTCTAATGTGATTGTTGTGGCCATGGGCTTTCACCAATCTTCTTTTTATAAAGGAAAATGAGGTTTGATTCTTGGGGGTGCAGCCCATAGTGGTGAACGAGTGGCAGTGTGCCAAAGCCAATAAGAAGCAGCCGTTTAAATCAGGGGGAGGGGTACCCTAATGTTTTATTCATATTTATTCAAAATAATCCCCAGACAGTTGAGTGTGATGGTCCATGTGAGTACCCATGTGTGTAAATGATTGTAGTAAAACAACTTTAAAAACTTATGAGGGGAAGGAAATCCAATCTATTTTTGATGTCAACTTTTGAAATAACTAAAAAATATGTTGTATCTATTGTTTATTTCTATGATAACAGATAAAATACCCCATATCATTTTACTATTTTAGTTGAAAAGTCAATTACACCTGCCTGTCTGATGCTCTGTAAGGAAAAAAGTATCTTCCAGTTTTATTTGTCTTTGTTTGGGACAATTTGATACAAAAAGGGACCAACAGATTAAATTCAAATAGAGTCAAATCCAAAATTAATCATGCCCCTGGCAGTTTCAGATAGAAATTACATTCATGCAATCAAGAAGTATGAAGCTGTACAAATTAATAAAATCTGCTTTACTCTACATTTTTTTATCAGAAATGACACAATGAGAATTATTCTACTCTTTTACTATGAAAAAAATGTTTTTCACCATCACAGCCTTCAACACCCTAAAGTTGCTTTTAGGTATTTTTATTTATGCTTTATCTTTGATAATGAGGTCCAAGCCTTTGAGGATGGAGACCTTCTTTGCCATCACCCTAAGTTTTTCTCCCCTGACTTATTCAGGTTGAGACTCTGGGTCAGTCCAAAACATTAATAATACTTCTTTACTGAAAGAAAAACAAAATCATTAAACTAATCTGATTAATATAATACATCTATATTTACCTGTTCTCTTGTTTATTCTTGGCTGCAGATAAATAACATTTACAGACGGAAGAAAAAGTTTTAAAAGAAGCTTGAGACCTTGACTCTGTTGTTACGTTAAACTGGGGTCAGGTTTTGGATTCTCGGACTTCAGATGTGGCCTCTTGTTAACAGACTCCTATTATCATAATCAACAGCTCTCTCTTCTGGTCAGCAATCATCTCAATCAAGGACTTTTTAAGCAGGGAGAGCAGAGTGTGTGCATATTAAACTGGGAGACTACACCAGTTCCCAGTACCTACATTTACATCTTATTTAAGTACCTACATCTACAATGTACCACAATTGTTAATGCATTTATTGTTTGATTTTAAGTTTTATATTGTTAAGTCCTAGTTTCTATTTTTAACTGAAATAAGTTAAACACCAGGAAACTCCTTTACCGTCATCAATAATTCAGCCTGATTAAAGAGTTTGTTTTCATGTTGACACACTGGACTGCACAGTCATTTTTCAGCATTTTACAGGGAGATCCTGAATCTGCAGTTTATCTTGTCAGCACGTTTAAATGAGTGCACACTGGGGTAGGTAGTGTCTATGTGTCTCTCAGTGTCTGCTCTCAATACAAATGACCTTTCGTGACTTAAGGGGATCCCAATACGGCTTTCCCAGACACACTGACCTTTCAGCCCAGACAGGGTATAGGGGAGGTGTGAATTGTGTGCATGTCTGTGAGTGTGTGTGAGCTAAAAAAGAAGAAAGAAAGAGTCTAAATAAATCATTAAATAGATACATATCATTAGGAACATTAAAAACAACACATCCTCACAGTTTAGGTGATTTGTGCAAACTTTTATGATATAACAAAAACAGAATTTCTCACTGCATGACAATTAATAAAAAAATAGCAACTCCAAGGGTAAAGTGTTTGCAGAATATCTTCCAGATGCAAACATTTTACAACTTTTTATGATATAAGTGCATTGTAAATGTAATTGAAGAGAATTTTGCATGTTTAAGAGTATAAATTAAAAATATGCTCACACTAAATTAACCCTTTCATGCATGAATTACGATCCTTTGTGTCAGGATTTTTTTCCAATTTTCTTTTTTTTATTTTCTTAAGGCATAAAAAAAGTAGGACAAATTTTTTTGTTAATTTTTTATTTTATTTTATTTTTTAAGGTGATCAATTGTAATTTTCTCCAAATACAAAGTTGTTATTTGAAAAATACATCAGTAGTGTTGTTCTTTAGGGGTTATCTGATGTCGCAATATTTTTTTACCTGCAAGAGTTGTCTACAGTAGAAGGAGGGACAGGGTCGGTCGGCCATATTGAATTTAACAAAAATAATTTCTTTCATTTGATGGCCAGTAGTTGATAGTGTATTTTATGATGTATTAGTGTCCACTTCAGTGCTCTGTGTGCTTTTATAACATAAAAATCCACAAGAAGCACAAGAAAATGGCTTTTAGATAGATGTCCACTATAGTGACCACTATGCATGTAAGGGTTAAAATTGCGCAGGATTCTAAAAATATGACAGAACATAGATGGAGTCTTCCCCATCTTGGAGATCTCTTCATTAACTGTCACAAAATTCCCCAAATATTTTCTAAATGTTTATCCATGACAAGTGGCCAACATTTAACAGCATGGTTCAGTCATAAAAGAATTTGATGACAAACGTCCCACTGACCTGGTCCTCACTGGGACGGGTAATGCATGGCTGACACAAACAATGTTCTGCATACAAAAATGAAGGGCGATTCTTAGTCAGTTTTGTCCTATAGTTGTGCAGAAGTGTTCACACTTCTAAATTGTGCTTATTAGCTGAATCTCAAGATGAATCAGGAGAGGATCATCCAGGACTAAGTGTGGTGCTTTCTTCCTTCCATCATACTCCCTGATGGTGGCTCCCTGATGGTGGTTTTTGGGAATGAATTGGCTCACCCTGGTGACTGACACCCTGGGTCTGTTGGGTCTCTGCTAGGGGGTGATGTGCCCTTCTGGTTCAGGTCTCTGAGTCCACGGCCTTTACTTCTGTTTTGGGTTTCATCAAATAAAAGCTGTGCATCTTTCATTGTAATCTGTTTTTGGCAACATATTGTTAAGAGGAAGACAAATGTTTCATAGCAGCTCTACTGTAAAAAAAGCTTTAGAGCAAGTTTTTTGGCAACCAAAACATATTGTAATGCATGCAGAGTGGATACAGTAAGTTTTTCAGCCAGACACAGATGCCACTGTGTCATGTCATATCAAAAGTGTCATCAATCTAGAGATAAAATAAAAGGCCAATGCATCACTGCCTTGTAGTCATGCATTCACTGTGCAAGTCTGCATGTATTTGTAGGGGTCCTGCTGCCTTAAAATGAGCTGGGGGAGGGCCAGCTTCTGTAATGAACCTCCCCATCACCCTCCCTCTTTCTTCGTCTATGTGAAATGCCCAAAGCATCCACGGTGCTGAACTGACTCTAATCGATTTGTCTGTGAAAGCAAAGCATCACCCTCAGAGTAACACAATGCAATTCTCTCTATCTCTCTAAGTGACACACACACCCTGAGTACTAAATGAAGTCTGAGCGACGCTCCGACATTCTTCTTTGGGATAAAGAATGTGAAGATACTCATTCACCACTAGCTGGTAGAAATGTAACAACATCAAACAAGCCATTATCACTACAATAAAATGACAGATCAGGTAGTTGTACTTCTTTTTTCACATTATTGAATACAATATCAATAGCACTGTAAAAATCTAAGACATTATTGTCATATATATCCTTCAGTTTGAGTTTAATGGTTTAAAAGTGAAATTACATCTCAGTTCATGTACACTTGTCTTATTTAGCAATACTCAATTATGTAACAAAAGCCTTCAATGATGTCTCCTAGTAGCATAAACAAAATGGAGAGTTTGTATTTGTTTTATCATACGTTTCCTTCAGGGCAAAAGCTATTGAAATGGCAAAACAAATACAAAAGCTGACAGTTATATTTATATTCCTATGTTAACTATTTTTAAAGGTTTAGCCAGCATGGAAAATGTATCTCTTTAGTTTTATTAATTTGGCTGCAAGAACTAGCAACACCAGGCTCAACTCTGTGAGTCTACTTCATTTTAACTGAACTGAATGATAACTGAATGATAGAAGTTGAGACAAAGCACATGCTTATATGTTTTAAACTATATTCTGGTTCATCTGAACCCAATTAGTTAGATTTTACTGTAGTTTTACTCGTTTCACTGATCAATCCAACATTGTAGTCTCAGCTCTCATTTAGTAATTTAGGGAAATGGTGAGATTTATTGAAAGACCAGACTACACTTTATCAAAAGCAGAAAACTAACATAAATCTATTAAACAGAAATTGTGTTTTCTAGCACAATGTAAAAATCGCAGCTTACTGGATGAGGCTAAACAGAAAAACAAGTAGGCACTGTCTTGTGGAATTAAAGGATTAAAGGAAATTAACAGAGTGACATCAGGTCATTTGGCTCCAGTAATCTCAATTATATATCAGAACAGGTTTTACAAGAATGTCTGAGATGGTGCAAATTAGTCACTTAAGGTATTTAATTTCTGAATACTGATTATTCTAGAGTTTGGAAAGCTCAGCTGAGCATACGCTAATGACCTCATAAACCCAGATTTTCTAGACATCTCCAAAACCTTTTTTTTTATGTGTATATGAATGCAGCTCAATAGTTGACTCTGGGTTAGTTTATTTCCAGAAACAGGTTCAACTAAGGAAGGTGATCATAAAACCCCAAAATTTCACAATGTTCAAACATTAACAGGAACAATTCACATTGTGCGAATATGATTAAGTGAAAGGATTATAACATGGTAGTATTTATATTCTAGCATGAAGCAGTCCTTATGATCTTGGGTTGAATAAACAAAAACAAGTTTGTCTTCACTTATGAGCTAAACGCTTTAAATTGCAAAATAAAAATGTGGTGTTATCAAGGCCCCAAATGCAGAGACGAGGACGGATGGAGAATAATGGAATAATTAGTTTAATGATTGAACAGAAAACAACACACAGAGCACGAAGGGAAAACCCACACAGGAGCCAGAGTAGAAGAGAATAAAGTAAGAATCCATCAGTGTGAGAATGAAACCAAGAACCATTAATATAGCGGATATGTGATTATGACATGGAGACCAGCTGAGTATGGCAGGATGCAGATCAGAATACAAGCTTTAAACTGAGAGAAAATATAATATTAAACACTGAGGTATCAGAACTAAAACCCAGATTAACAACAGGAGAAAATCTATCAATTATAGAAAAACACTAAGACAAAATGAAGCTAGGGAAACTGAGAACACAAAGGGAGCTGGACCGAGAAACTCCATTCAAATAAACCAGTAGGGAGAGACACTAATAACAGTAAAATGACCTAAATAGAAACACAAAGAGAACCAAAGCACAAATACCAAAAGATCATGACAGAAAATATTAATAACACAATCGTATGAAAATGCAGTCATTTCTTTTTACATAGCATTACCATTCATCACATCACATGGTTAATCGGTCAAATGTGCTTGATATGTTCTGATTATTAATAAATATTCAACTTATGTAAATGTTTAACAATGTTTAAAGATCTTGCTTGTCTTTTCAGAGAAGTAAACAACTTGCCCTAATTCTGCAACCATCCAGAATTAGATTTTAAAAAATTATTCACTGCAAAAAAGATACTAATTGCTAACAACATATAAACAGAACCCTTAAACAAAGAAAAACCCCTAAAGAACTCGATTTATAATCAACATTAATTCTAAGTAATAAAATAAAACATTGATTTTAGCTACAAAATTAATGAATCCAGTTTCATCCCCATTTAACTAGTCTTTGCCTTCCTTCTGTGTGTGTGTGTATGTGTGTGTGTGTGCATGTATGCGTGTGCGTGCTAAGGTCAATGACTAATTACAACACCCATGTGCCAGCTCGGTAACAAAGTGTTACCTTAACACACTTGTGCTAATCCATGATGGTACCATGCTGAGTTACACAAAGCCAACATTGACCTGCTGTGTACAGCCTGACCCAGCATCTGTATGAATGTGTTTGTGGCCACCTGCTGTGTGTGCATGTGTGCGCATGTGGGTGAGGGCATATGGGTGCTTTGTGTGGAAGTGGCTGTGTTTGAAACGCCGCCCAATGGACAGTGTCTTCTGTTATGCAGCAAGGTCACAGATGGAGCAGACTCACAAAAACTCAGAATGAACTTGGGACATGTTAATGGCACTGCAGAGTTTGGCTCAAAGCATATTCTTAATCTGCCGTTACTGCTACAAAAGTTTTAATATTTCACTCTCATATTCGCAGGCAGACAACTTGCTTATGCAATTCTCATCAGCTTCTTGATAATTAGTGGCCCATCCATTTGAGGTGTTTCCTTTGCAAAAAGAATAGACATGGAAGAAGCCAGAAAAGATTTAGTTGTCTTACTTTTGGACAGTAACACATAAATCAAGAGTCACACTCTATATGAATGAGGTACAACAGGAAACACGGTCCAGACTCATTTTGCTAGTATCAATGTTTAAGGCCTGCAGTCTATAAGTATCCAAGCAAGATTTTTCCACGAGTAACTTTATTTTAAAATGAAAACATAAAACATTTTTACTCACTTTTCACTAAACAGTGCCCACTACAGGCCATTTCTAAAACAAAACTTTCTGAACTTCAAGTTGCTGCTTGACTTTTCAAAACACTCAAAAATAAAAAAATAAAAAAATGAAAACAGCAAAGGAGTGTTTGCTTAACTTTATTCTGTCTAAATTTTAGAGAAGTTAAAGTCAAGCCTCTGTGTGTCTGGAAATCACACAGTGGTTTTTCCTTAGTATTCCTGAATAATTGGTAAGTTTCCTTACAGAGACTTTTTTGTCTGTTCCATTAAGTTTAAGGTCCTTAATTGTTCCTCTTTCCACTGAAATGCCATTTTTGTGGGAAATGTTTTTGCCCTTTTGAACATTTTTTTGAAAGATTTTTCAAACGCTATGGCAAGAAATAGACTAATTATGCTTGAAATCATCCAATGAAAGTGAATAAAGAATATTTCTGCCTTCGCTGTGGCTTAAAACACTTATTGGTAGTCATCACATACACATGATAGCAGCGGTTGCCTCAAAATGTTGTACCACCAGTTTCTATATGTGTGGGAAATGTTTATTTCTTTATTTATTTTTACACTTGACAAGATTGGCTTACTTTGTTTATCAATTTTTATCTTTTTTTTTTATTTTTTTTATGTTTTTGTATTTACTTTGTCTTTGTCTAATGTCAAAATGTATTTGGGCATCTGAAATATTTTAAAGTGACAAAAAAAGAAAAGAAGAAATCAAACTGAAGCTAAAGTTTGAATCTGAGAGTATAACGTATGGGATTTTGTAGCACAACATGCCAAAATGTTATTTGCGGGTTCAAAAATGTTGTCTTATAATCTTTAAATAAAAGATGTTCAAAAGGAATTTGAGCATTTCTTAAAAAAAACAAACAAAAAAAAAACAAAGATCAGAATGACGGTGAAAAGAAATAGAGAAAATGGTGAAAAGAAAAAGAAAGAAACAAAGGAAGAAAGAAGGAATCGAAAAGAAAGAAAAAAGAGAGAAAGAAAGAATGCAAGAAATGTGAGCAGGGAAGACAGAGACCCTTTAATTGCTTGGAGAGAGCATGACAATTGAGAGGGGAGTAGATGGAGGAAAACCTCCAAGAGTATTGATCAGTGCGGCTCTTCCATTTCAGTCGCCTCCAACCCCCTTCTGCGACTCCCCCTTCACCCAATTTGCACCTGTAATTTAGATTGGAATGTGTTTGTGTGTATGTTGAGGTCATTTGGCTCGGCGTTTGTCCTTCACTGTGTGCCTACATCTCTTTTGTATTCATTTACCTGTTAATGTGCCTGTCTGTCACATGTCAATGCTGAGGGACCAGAATCAGTGAAGCCAACAAAGCTTACGGGTTTATCTCTGTGTGAGGAAAGACAGCGTGTACATCAGGAGCAAAACATAATGAGTTGTGTTCAAACGGTGATGTTTATGAGCATTTCACAGTGGAAAGGTGTGTATAGTTTCATGTTTGTGTGGCAGGTGATGGGCTTCGAGCTGGTGGCGGTGGGGGGTATCCGTCCTGATCGATCTCCTCCCTCCCTTTTCAGTGACCCTATGCTGCCTCCTGCACTTTCTTCTGGACATAATGAGACACTCCTTATGGATGAGGATGAAACAAACTTACTCGCATGCAAACAAAGTAACATTAAGACAATTGAAAAAATCTGCCATTATGCACATCCTGAATGCTGTTTTGTTTTATGTGTGAAAAGGAACAGTCCAAAGATCTTCTGAGATAATCCTGTGAAAACTAACTATGACAGACCCGAAGATATGTTTCCTCATGTGCTCACTGCCTCAGCTGGGGGGTCATTGTCAAGGCTATAACCTTCCACCCTTGTCTCAGTCCCAGACTGGATCAATGCCTAACCAGACATAGTCCCACCCCACCCCTCAACCACCACTCTCTCCTCAAACACAATGACCAGAGCCCTGCTGGTTCTGCAAACAATGCAAGAGATCTCCAAAACCTGAAAAGACTAAGAGCTTGTTAGGCATAGTAGGGAACCACATATTTAATTCTAGATTTGTTGTATTAGTTTATAACTTGATTATAGATGATTTAAAAAGGAGGAAAAAACAAGATGTAAAGTGTCAGTAAGGGTTCGGTGGTGTGCAAAAAAAAATCTGAACAATTTTACTGCAAGTCTGTAGATAAATTTCCAAATATGCATATGAAGACATTTACGGTGGACCCCTGCCTATACAGAGTTCAGTGTTTGTGGATTTTCTGTGGCAAATAACTCCAAACTATTCATTCAAAGTATTCTACTTGAAGTACTTTTGGCTGCCACAATTGGCGCTTTAGACATTTCACTGGAGCTCTTCTTAAGTTTGGTCATTCTGCATTAAAGAGAAGGAAAAGCAGTAAATTAAGGTATAAGGATACAACATAATTCATGCCACATAGGAACTATCAACAGCCAGACATCCCAGTGACTGTGGGTGTTTTTTTATAACCATAAAATTTATTTGGGACGAAATTTATTTCTTTACCTGTAGCTGAAACTTTTGTTTTCTCTGGTGCCTGGGCAAAATGAGGGAAAGAGGAAACAGGCTGGGAATACCCAAAATGTTTGCATGCCAGTTTGTGATTTCTCTCTAAGACTACTTTCTCCTTC
Organism: Alfaro cultratus; assembly: GCA_903066825.1. Taxonomy (NCBI): domain Eukaryota; kingdom Metazoa; phylum Chordata; class Actinopteri; order Cyprinodontiformes; family Poeciliidae; genus Alfaro; species Alfaro cultratus. The sequence continues at coordinate 12,231 of CAEFZX010006897.1, forward strand.
TCACCTGAGAAATCGCAGTATAAGTTTTCACTATCTGAACTCAAATTTGAATTGGAGCCTTTTTTATTCCTGCTTTTTGTCTTGGGTGGCCATTATGTTACTCATTCATGTCTGAGTTTGGTGTCCCAAGTGTAATGTTATCACTTCGGCAACTTTTATCTGAATTGAAGGAAAAAATGTAGCCTTTTGCTACATTCCTTTCCTTTACTCTTCTTGACATTTTTGATTTTCGACATGGAGATGAATAGCACTATTGTTAGCAACAAAAGTTGTAAAAGTTTTAAATCATTGCAGATTTAAATACACTACATTTTTAAATCTGCCAGTCAGGGAGATTTAAATACAGCAATCACATTATTTTAAAAATACTACAAATATAACTTTACAAGACTATATTTATTGGAAAAATATAGCAATCAACATCCAAGTTTGAAACGTTAAGTAAATTTATTTGACTTACTATTGATAAATATAATGAGATTGTTTTCTTACTTGATTGTAATGCTATCACATTAAGATAATGACTAGATTATACAGCAAAGTCCTGTTTCAGATCTTTCTCTGGACAACAGATTAGCCTCTGTTAGTATGTCAGAAGGGCAGAGGATCAACACTAAGGACCTGTCAGCAGGCTCTTTAAAACACTTTGGCTGTGCTAACCGTGCAGCTTCTGACCACCCTGCTAAAAAATGTTTATTTGACTTGCTGCTTGGATCTGTGCTGTGTGTGTTTGGAGGCTCTTTCTGTGTGTATTTGTGTGTGCATGTGTCAGAGCTACAGTAAGTTTATACATGCACACCCAAGCTTGTGAAGTCAGTCTAGTGTGTTGGTGTGTGTGCTCACAGTGGCGTTAGGCCTTGCTTCCTTCCTTCCTGTTGGAGGGTTCCTCTAGCCACCAACGTTTGGCTCCTCTGGGATGGTGGTTTCAGTGTGTGTGCCTGTTTGTGTGCACTTGACTGAACAGACTAGTCCTAGAGGACTGGTCTATCATTCTAGTTCCTGATTCTCAGAAATGCACACCCACCTGCAATAAACCTCCCAAATGCCCCAAATTTAACCTAAAGTGTGCTACACACACTGACTGACCCTCTCAGTCTTTCACGGTCTTTCTTTTCTTCCTCATTTTGCTGCCTTTTCCAGAATGGGTTATCTTTCACCCCTTCTCAATTACTAAATAAGGTTACCTTCTTTTCACATGTGTATATGAAGGCAAAACAATGAACAAACACCTACTCTCTCTCTCTCTCTCTCTCTCTTTCTCTGTTTCTGGTTGTCTACCTTTTGCAGTCACACACTCAGAGCTGTGAATTAGGTTTGTGAAGTGCAGAGGGAAAGCTTCAATATTACATCATTGGGAGGTTGTGGGTCTGTTTTTGGGGTCAGTGTGCTATCATGTTGCCAATCAGCAAGGCAGCTTGGAGCCCTCATCAGCTTTTGATTGCATTTAGAATGGCTAATTAAATAAAATATGACATTATGTAAATGTCTGTGTCTCTGCCATATGGCCCGAGGCACTGCCCCCCTTCAGCCCACCTCCCTGCCCCCTCCTGCTCATCTCAAACTCACCAGGAGCGACCAAGTGTGCATTATGATTGAGTGTTTGCATGAATGTGTGTGCATACAGAACTGAGGAAGAGTAAATGAGGTAATGGAGGGATTGTAGCCGAGGCTACCTTTGTTCATTATGCTCCTTCCTTGTTTGTGTTTAATTTTTGGGAATTAGATATCAGGATCCTGGGTAAGCACACACACAAAAAAACAACAACAAAAGAAAACTTTGGTATCTTCAGGGAATGATTGTGGTTTAGATGTTAGATTATGGGTTTGGTACATTAATTTATACTTTTCTCTGTGCTTTTAGTGAAATGTATGTTTAATTTGTTTTTTGTACAGCTGTAGCAAAACTTCAAACCTGTACAGGAGAAAACCATATGGGTAATTTTATAATAGGAAGCAAATATTTTCCAAAGCGGACCAAGTAAGACAGCAGATTTCATCTGAAATAAATAACGTTTTTACTTGTTTATTTATCTTTTAACATATCTCCTGACTGATACATTCTGTTCATTTAAATCCCAGTAAAATTTGCCATTGAAATTTGTGACACTGCTGCATTACTCCCTAGTAGGGTGGTAAAATGCCAATGGTTGCATGTGATTCCTACCTTCTGCATGAACTGTGGTTGATGTAATTAAACTATTTTTCTTTCATAGCTGTGAAATTGAGAATTCAAAGGTATGGATCATATAGTGACTTTAGCTTCATCACAGTTGATAAGATTTATCTGCTTGCAGACAGATCTGCTATGTCTCCTTTTTCCTGCCTGCAGTCCGCCCAGTAATGTCATTCCAGCTAAAACCAGAGGAAAAAAGTCACATTGCTCTGCAGCCAGAATGAGGGAAGTCATTTTGAAAAGCAATTTCCTATATCTTCTATAAAACATCTGATTTGTTTACATTCCAAAAATGAATGAACACTATTAGCATCTCAGATAATCAAATCAAACAGAAATGAAAATAGATTTCTGTAAGTTTCAGTGCCAAAATCAATTATGGTCTAATTCTTCAGTCGAATTTATGCATTTTGAACAGCTTTAATTAAGCCATCTAGTCAGTATCTTTAAACCTAACCTCAAAGATAGAGATTGTATCTGCTATCTTAACCCAAACTGTAAACTGTTTATAACCGAAAGCCTCTTTTGGAAACTCCAAAAATCTGAAGTTCCCTGTTCAGAATTAATGAAGGAAAGAAATCTTCAAAATACTATAGCGTCTTGGTAAATTTTTTAAAGTGTAATGTAGATTATAATTTCTTACCACTGACTGTTACATGGTTTCTACTGTGTGTATTAGCATTATGTGTGTCAAGATGAGGGTGGGGGGTGGAAAAAAGCTGCCTGTCCCAGTGATAAGGCAAATGGAGCAGGCCCACAGTTACCAGGCTAGTCACAAATAGAGATAAGGATAGATAACATTCACTGGAAGAAATGCTGCAGGCTCAACACTGAACTCTACACAAAACATGCCATACAATACTGTGAGTGTCTTTAAAGTGTGTGTGTGCGTGTGTGTGTGTGTGGTGGTACATGTGGTTCTATAAGCTCTGTATATCTGGTTGTCTGGGAGTAATTACTTGGATCTTTAAACTTGAAGATTTAGTGGGATGTGTTAGTAATACTTTTAATTCCAACTCTGCAGTATTCAATTTATTTGTGTGAACAACTTTAAGATTTAAAGCAGGTAAGGTATGCTACAACACCAAGTTTATTTATTTTTTTAATTCCTCTGTGTATAGGGGTATAAATACTGAGACTATGTTTAAAAAGGTGCTCAAATTTTTTATTTATTTTATATTACACTTTTTAAAGGATCTGTGTCTCTGCTGACTGAATTGCTCTATTCTCTAAATATGGTGCAAAAATGTGACACTGTTTCTATGTTTAGAAAATAGACTAAATATAGCATCCACATTTTTCAGAGCACCATTTTGAACGACTCAGTAACCTAATTAGTCGTCACCAAATCACTTCCAAATCATTAAATAATTAATTGTAAAATAGTAGGATTATGCTGTGTAACAGTTTTAATATTAGTGAGTCGTGTTATTTCACACTAGAGAATGAGTTTGTTAGCTTACGACATCATTAGCCTTATACCTGCTAACGAGTTAGTGCAAGCTAGTACTAGCTATGTATTGATAATTCACACTTTGACCCAGAAACTGATCAAAAGGTCAATAGATAATATATTATGGACTATTACAAGCAATGAAAGACTCAAACTGGCTGTATTGAAAACTGTGGAAAAAAGTGATCTGTTGCAACCAGATATTTCTTGTTCAGTAATCCCGGTTGTGATTTTTTACCCCCTCTTTTGTAGCTTTAAAATCAACATTAGCTAACTTTTTTTTTGTTCTCTTTCATCATATAGGGGGATTACAGTTTTATTCACAGTCGTTGGCATCTGCCTATGACAAATGTTGCTATGCTTGAATTCAAACTATACTCTAAATGTTTCTGAAACATCACAAACTAACCACAGCGCTGCCACATCATAAAATTGTGTCAGGAAAAAGCATTTTTCCTCATTTTGTAAGATGTGGTTGAAACAAGCCCAGTATTTGTAGAATCCAGCATAAAAATGACATGTTGGTTTGGAGGCTTTGTAAAGCTGCTTGAATATCAGGAAATAGTATTCCTTTTATTTTTTTTATCTGCTTCTTTTTCATTTTGCTGCTCTGTACTACCCCAAAGAGTGAAGTGTCCATCCTGTTTGTTATGCTGCATGCTTCATCCTTCTAATGAGTCTTAAATCAAACTCTCACTGCCTCTCCTTCGTTTTTGTCCACACACTCAAACCAGACCACAAAAGCAGGCTGCTGCAGAGCGGAAGAGGTTGTGGTTGGCAATGCATATGCCCAGAGGGGCCCAGGACTGTCAGTGCAGTAGCCCCACATCTGGAGCCTCCCATTGGGTCGGCAGCCTCTCTCCAGCCCTCCTCCTCCACCTTTACAGCCACAGCTCTCCCGAGAACAGTGGGCATTTATGTAGCCACACCCTCCCTCCATCTTCTTCTTCAAACACAGGATAAAACTTACCTTCACAAACATATTTTCACAGTTCATCTTCTTATTTACAAGCACACTTCCATAGTGATATGGAACACCTACCTACCACATGTAACTACAAGGCACACACATTAAACTGTATAATTGTATGCAAATCCACAGCCAGCAGCACAGCATGTTGATGCCAAAGTCTTCTCAGTTTTTAGAAGATAAACCATGAGAAACAACAGAGAAAGAGATGATGTATCAAGCTAACTGGACAGCCATGCTCACTCACTTGTAACCACTATCAATGCCTCACGCAGGGGAAGATCATCAGAAAACACTTTCACAAACTCTGATAATCGATACACCTAAACTGAAACAGTTAAGTCTGACAACGTGACCTCTTCCTTGACAGAAATCGCATGAGACTGAGTTAAGGTCAGACATTTAACCTACTTACCATTTTGCAATAATCATAGTAAAAATATTTATATTTAATTTAGCTCAAATTAATTTAACATCTCCTGCAAACTATTAAAATCTGTGACCCGTTTTAGATATAATTTCTTAATCAATGGTTTGTAAGTTTTCTTATAGCATATCATTGAGATTTCTGAAGAAGCAGCAACTGATCCGAAGTGCCAAATACCTTCTCAGTTCATGCTCCTAGTGGTTCTACTGCATAGCTGTTGTATTTGTATTATACATTGTGCTATAAATATGGTATATTATATTACATATAAAATAAAGTGTTGATCATTATTTTTTAATTTTATTTTGCAACTTCATAAAAGACATACAATGACACATTGAACAGTTTTGCTTCCTGAAGGAAAGGTCCTATTTGGAACATAGTTTGGTCCACACACAACCCAGCAATCACCAGGTAAATAATTTGTTGCATACTCCTGATATATGTACTACAAGCACAAGAAAGTGGATAATCGATGACTCATGAGTGCAGTTACCAGAGCATCTGGACATTCTGAACACTAAATGAAGCTCAGCAGACACAACAAATTTCTTGTAAAGGGATTGTATTTTGGGTTTCTTTAAGACCAATTGGTTGTCATGTAATATCTGATTGTGTGAGACATACTTGTGTGTTGGAGTCCTTAAACTACTAATTGGAATATGCCAGGAGAACCAAATTACATAATTTCCTTCCATTCCCTGTGGCGAAAGGTAAATTCTACATTTTGATATTGTACTGTAGCTAAAGTGACATTAAATCTTCAAAAAGTACAAGCAAAACATATTCGGTATGTCAGATACCAAATCAATAAGGAAGCAGAAAGTCATTCAAGTGATACAGACTTAAGCAGTTAAACTTTCATACTCTCCATTCTTCGTAGTGCTGGAATAGCAGAGACAGCTGAGGGCCAAGGCACACTAACTCATTGCCAGTCAGTGTAGCACTGTGTGATGATAATAAGGATAACTTCCTCCAGGATAATGGAGCCGCAGCATATTCAGGCCTCAGTGTGAGCAGTCCCCCAGGATGGCCTTGTCTGCTGTGAATATTCTGCATTTAAATGGTCCATTAGAAGCCAAACAAACACAGACAGACCTCCATACTAATGACCAACGGGGTCCAGGGGTTAGGCAGGGCACCCGCCATGTCTCAGTGTGTGTGTATGTGGATGTGTGGGAGTGACACACACTCTGTCTTAGGGGGTGATATGAGTTGCCAACAGACGGGGAGAGTTGTGTGTTGGACTGGGAGGCTGATTGTGTGTGACATGGGTCAGGCGGGTGGAGTAGGGGGGTGATGGAGGGAGAACGGGCTCTCTGGCCAGAGGGGAATCCTTCTCTCTGTCCCGACGGGTGCCCATTTGCATGTCTGTCCCATTTGTGTGTGTGTCTGAGTGTGTGGCTTATCTCAATATCCATCTTTTGAATAATATGTCTTTGTTGGCTTGGATGCATTTGTGTGTGCATGTATGTGAATATTGCCCATCATACTGTCATGTGCACACGTTCCAGTCGGTATTCAACAACAGTGTGTGACAGAGAGTTGCAGGAGTTATTCTAATAAGGGAATGGTGCTTATGGGCCCTGCGCCCTGGTCAGCCTTCTGCTCATTATTATTATTAATATTTGAGGAGTAGCCTGTGCAGATGCCCTCGTCTCCTTGCACACAGCTTCTTATGAAATGTGACAGGCCATGTCCTAATACCCCTCTGCTGTTTATCAAAATATGAAAATGGAAGTGTCTAAACTGTGTTAACGAAATTCAACTAATGTGGCTTAAACAGATGCAGACAAGAATAGAAGTTGTGCAGCTGAGATCCTAAGGTGCTAAGATGCAGCCAGAACTTATTGATGCATCAAGCGCTGGTCAGCCATAAAATCTGAAGCACCTGCTTTAAGTTGATTAGTTCCTCCTTTTCCCTGCCTTTACAGTCCTCACCCATGAAGCTCTGCTGTTATATCTGGTGGGAAACTATTAGCAGCAGATCCTTCAAGTCAGTTGGAGAGACAGGACCTTCAAACATCGTATTAGTTAGTTCAGAGAATTGCAGAAATCTTTCAGTGGGTTGGGATCTGAAGCTTTTAGAAGCCTCAAACTCATGGTTGAGTTTCTTAAACATTCTCTGAAGTGATTGAGAGCATGTTTACCTTAAAACTTTAAATAGCCATAAGTAGCCCTTTATGGAACACTTTCTCCATGAAGGGGTTTGGTTGGTCAGCCACAAGGTATAAAGACTGAGAAAACTTGGGTTGATATTGCTATAGCACTAAAGAAGTACACTCTGACATTTCCTGAGTTTTTCCAGGGAAAAATAATTTCAAGTGATCAATGGAGCCATATGCATCAACCTGACTTCTAACTAGCATAATTCATCAAATAACAATTTAACCAGAAATTTAAAAAACAACTATGAATACAAAAAAAATTAAATATTACAATATATTTTTATGCTAAATAAATAATATTAAGAGTGTGTAATTTCTACTTAGCATATTGGTATCTGCTCACCTAATTTCTACAGAACCTTACGTATTTTATTAAGCATCTAAGTACAAAACACTACAGGCTGACTTAAGGTAGATTTTGTCGTTTGAAAGAAGATTGAAACAGATCTGGTGAGTTTTCTGGTCTAATTTTTAAAGAATAGAAAACCTCCTCTGACAAGCAAATGTGGATTAGAAATATCAAGAAAGACACATATTGTACTGTGAGTGCTTTAGCCGCACTTTGCAACTCTCCATTCTGTAAACAAACACCTGGTACATCTCAGACTTGATGTGGAGGGAATGATGAAACTGGTTTGTTCAAACTGTAGATATTGTCAAGTTACAAAATAGCAAAACAAATCGGAAAAACAGCCTGTATGTTGTTTTATGGAAGGTGTGTAATGTTAATTATGTGATGATGATAAATTTCGGTCTTTGTGTGGATAGTTTGTCTAAAGTAGCTGAAATGTGCTGCTAAGGAACTACAGACAGACAGGGGATGAAATGTAAACATAACAGAAAGATATTTATATCTGGAAACAAATGTGGAAGTTCTTTATTCAAAGCTCTGACTTCTTTGTGACATATTCGCATATCCATGAATACTTTTTGGTACATTTCTATTGTTTAGAGCAGTGATATATTGCAAGATCGTTGTTTTCTGAGATGTCTTCAGTGTTGGATGCAGAACATGGTCTCAAAAGGGTTAACATGAACACAAACAAACAAGTCCGAACAGAAACCAGTTTACAAAGTATGCATGTAGGTGCAAATAGTACTGTAAATGTTTCTCTTGGACGGAATATGCATACATAATGCATTCAGCAGTGTGTGGTATCATGTAAGGGAGCCCAAAATAAGATGAAAAACACAACTTTCTTGATCATATCTGCATCTTCACAGTGATGATGCAAGGCAGAGGCTCTCTTCTTCACACACATATAAACACACACACACATAATTAAGCAATGCACACATGTGCATGCACTACAAAAGACGGGAAAAGTAAGACAGCAAAGTAACAAAATGCAGCAGCAGCAGAAACAAGCGGGTAACAAAGCGAAGGCGTGTTATTAATGGAGCATTGTCAAGCGAGGTGTTTATTTTCAACACGTGTGCTAGTTAACGGCAACAAACACTCCCGTGTTATATGCCGGGCCAAAACAACACGCTCTGGGACCGCACCTCGCCAAACAAATGGTGCCTTTTTTTAGTTAATCGTGTGTTCATGCAACTGGAGGAAGGGGAAAAAAAGGAAAGGTGGAGGGAGAAGGCATGGCTGTGCAATTTAAAAAACAGGAAAGGGGAGATCTTTCAAACAGAAGTACTGCAGGTGAGTGCACAGGTGGCGATTCAAGTGGTTCAGCTTGGAATAGTCACTGTTTGTTTCAAAAAAAAAAAAAAAAAAAGACAAATTTTAAAAACAAAGTGCACCCTAAAGTGTATTACAACACCTGATCACCTCAAATAAGATGTGTTATATTGTTTTTACAAAGTGAGACAACCTCATGAAGTCTAATAAAATTGATTTGAAACATGTTGACCTGAATGAGACAAACACGGTCTTACTGAGAAGAGGTCACTAGTCACAGAGAGCTGTCCAAAACTGGACAAAACTGTCCAGTTTTGATTATCAAAACTGGACAGTTTAACAATGAAAAACCAAATCTGCCCTGATGAATCTCCTCTTCTGCACAAACGTATAGCAATCAGTCCCAATTAGGGCTCACCAGCTTTCTGTTGGTAACCAGTCAATGCATCACACCATAAATTCAATCTGATTAAATTAGTTAACTCGAGTGTTAATAATCAGAGGACAACTTTGAGAATTAGCCGAGTATAGTTTGCATGTGCACTCCATCCATTTTTAGAGTTTTAGGACTTTAGATATAAGTTTTAGCCTTGCTCTAATATATTTTCTCCCTCTCTCTCTCTCTCTCTCTCTCACACACACACACACACACACACACACTGAAGACCTAAAGCTCCTGCCGTTCAAGCGAAGAAAACCCCCTGTGGCTGTGAAACGTGGCCTCCCAACCTGTCAATCTCCACTCTGCCCCGAGGCCATACTGAGTCTGTCCGGGGGTGGGATTGATATTTACTGTATCGTCAAACCTTTTTCCACCCCTAAGTTGTTTATTTTCATTTTAAGCTGACATTTTAATACACTGCTGTGCTGCTTGTCTGATCATTTGCCAAAACTAAAGGAAGAAAAAAAATCTTTTCCCTTCATGCAGTTGTCAGCTGGAGGCAAATAAAGAGCCCAATCTAAGGTTTTACAAAGACTCAAGACTGTACTGATTGTTAATGTGTGTAATCCAGCGCATTTCAGGAACTGGGGTTGAATCTATTTGAATGCACCAAAAATATCCAATTTTCCAGGCCATTTTGATGGCAAGCAATATTTGATTGCAAATTTTGCCACATTTCACATTTCTACTGGACTGTTTTTGTGTACTTCATTTTGATGAAGGTAATTAAGAACATTTTTTGATTGGCGCTAACAGTTGGGAAGCTTTTCTAAACTATAAAGGAAGACGTATTGCCAGTATATCTTCAGTAACCCGCATTCAGGATTTTCCTGTAAAGGGATGACAGAGTTCCATACATTTTTGGACATCATGTCATGAAGCATGTACACTGGAGAGCTTGACTGCATATTGAGGAGGACGTTTAGCCATGTTACTGAGGTGTGTCGGACCACGGACGTGCATAAAACCTGAGGGAAACCGGCCCTCCGGGACGGGAATAACCCACCCTGCTTTAGGACAGATCATTGGACTGACCACCTAACCGAACAGTCATGTGTTTTTGGACTGAGAGTGGGTAGATCCATGCTAACTTCATGCAGAAAGACCAGGCCTTCATCCAAATCCTGGGCTTTCTTGTTGCAACACAACCGGATAATAATTGCACCACCATTCTTCCCTGTAATCATCAAACTAACATAAATATATCAATCTTTGAGTAATGAATATATTATTTGTTTCAATTTTAGCATTGAATCACTAAAATTTTGATTTTATTGATAACATATAAAATGTATTGAGATGCACTTGAAGAGATGTGGGTATCACACCTGATTTGGAGATGCAGTTTCTCATAAACTAGTGGTCACATGCAGCCAGTTAACTCTGAACTAATGGTTTCAGAGACCGAAAATGTGTAAACCAAATTATTTCTCTTTATGGAGCTCATAGCACAAATTTCAACAGAGACCTGCTAATAGGTGGAAGTGTGATCAGCTGCCCTGTGACCTTGTTGGTCTCTGTATTGCTCTGTTAGCCCACTTTGTCTTTCTTCAAAGGCTGGATAATTCTCTCCCTGCAGGCAGCTTGGAGATAACTGGCCCCGACTTGTCTTTTTTTCTATCCTCTCTCTCTCACACTATCTCTTTCTCCCTGCATCTGTTCTTTTCTTCCCTTTCGGCCACGTGGCAACTCCTCTCCCTTTCTAAATCTCAGATCTTCTTTTTCCTGTATTTCTTTACCACCCTTCAATGTCTTGTTTTTCCTCCCTCTCTCTCTGTTTGTTCCTCTTTATTCTCACTCGTATTCCCTCATCTCCACTCTCTTTCCTTGCTCCTGTGGTTCTACTGCGTTTACTTTTAGCATGGTGTGCAGCAGGGGAGCCACAGGGCCGCGAAATAATTTAAAGTCTTTGCATATTGCAGGCACTCTGGTCAGCGGCGGAGCTCTGTTGCACTGACACATTAGTTTATCTGGACTGACCCAGCAAACAGCCTACACTATGACAAATAGCTGCTGCATGAACACCACCCCTGCACACACACACACAAAGACGCACACGCATAGACATAGGAAGAACACACACTTGACTGCTGTGTGTGGGGTGGAAAACATGCACGCCTGCGGAGCAGACAGCTTTAAAGAAACCTATGACCAAAGAATAAAATCATGAAAGAAAATAAGAAAGGAAAAGTAAAAAAAGAACAAATGAAAGTGGCCGGGGAGGGAGGGAATAAAGATAAAGATAAAAAAAAAACTAAAGAGATGTACATCCCTGAAGGTAACTGAGTGATTTTCTGCATTGTTTAATTTTTAATCATTTTGCCTTCCCCAGCATTCCTCAGCTCTTCTTTGCATATTCTATATATAAATATATAATTAATGTCTTAGAGGCAGATATAAAAAAAGAGAAAATCCTCACCAGCGTTCCAGCATCGTTTGTTGTTCTTGAGAACAAATTAAAGCCAACTATAAAATGTGGACTTGCTGAGGCTAATCTTTTTTCACCCTCTTCTTGTCTTTTTATTTGTCTTATGGCAAAACTTTTTGCACATCATGCGTTCCTTTGTTCCAGCAGGCGAGGCTTTGCTGGTCATTTCAGCGCCTTTCTGGAATAAATCTTCTCCTGAAGGCAGGTGAACGTCTGAAAATAAACTGCGCTGAGACAGAGGAGACACTGTTACACACATAAACAGCAGAACCCTCAATGATAAAAAGAAAATGCCACAACCTTTTATTTTGTTTCACTGCTTTATATGTTTCTGGTTAATGGGAATAATTTACTGTACATTTATGAAGTACAGCAGCAGACCCTACCAATATAGATCTTACTTTTACAGCTAAATATTTGTAGTTTATCTAAAGCACCTCCAGAAAAATAAGCTAATAAAATGTTCACTATTAATATGTGATCAAGCCCCAGCTCCAATGCTTTCGATAATCTTTCCACTCCTTTTTTTAAAATCATCTGCATATTTCACACACCACCAGCTGGCGGTGATATGAACATTAGCACCATCTACCATTTAGACTGAGAAGAAGAAGATGCTTAGAGCTAGGCGAAAGCATGATGAATGTAAAACAATCTATATCAACTGTTCCACACTGTTTGGTGTGGTTTTGTTTACAAAACCCCAAAACATGTTATTATGTTGCTTCTAAAATTCTCTGGATATCAAATCTACAGCTACAGAGTTTTTGCAGGTATGTAACAAGATGTGCCCCCAGTGGATCTGGAAAATTTTAAATGGCAGGGGCACAAGAGGTGTAAGCAAGATGGCAATGCTGGATCTCCTTGCTGAAATAAAAAAAAAAATCATTGTTTCTTCTGAGGAAGTAAATATAACTTTTAGGTATAAATGTTCCTTCCTTGTTTTATCTGCCAAAATACAAAAAAAATGCTCATTTTGTTTGACCTCCTTGAAAATGCCCGCTCTCCCCATTTCAGCTAAACATCTCCAAACATAACTTTGAGTGCTTTTGCTGTTGTAATTTGCATTTATGGGACTTCAGGCATCAGTTTTCTCATAAGATCTAAGGTCTCATTAAATTTATCTTGTTTGCCTTGTTGAGAAATGCTTTGAGATAACATATTGGGAATGCATTTACTTACAAGTTCTAAAAGTTGAAATGAGGAAGGCGGTGTTTAACCAGGCAACTCATACGGCCACATCTGCCAGAGCACTTCCTCCAGCAGACCAGCTGATTTTTCACAAAAATGTATGCTTACTGCATACCCTTTCCTTTGCATTTGCTTCTTTCTTTGAACTGTTCAAGCAGCGAGGCTCAGGGTGTTAGCAGGGAATTTGTCCGTCTTTGACAGGGCCGAGACGTTTTTACTCTGCGCTCTTTGAAGAGCTTCCGCTTATCGACACCAGGGCTAAGCGCTGGCCCTCTGAGCTCAGGCTCTGGCTCCACTGGGAGCAGGTAAAGCTCGGCTGTATCACGATCCAGTCACACAAACACTCACACGCACACACATACGCTTGCACAATCAAGTAGGACTAAACTGAGTACACAGACACAAATACAAAAAAAGAGCTAAAAAAGTAGACCTTCACTTACACTTGCTCATGTAAAGACGACACACATACATTCACAAATGACGCACACTGGAAGACATTTGCAAGAAAGATGTAGTGACATTTGGATATGTGGGGAAGGAGATAATGGGGATGATGGAGATATAGGCAGAAGCACGTGCTCTGACGCACACATACACATGCTAACCTTTTCCCTTTGGAATACAAGAGAGAAAAACAGTAATGCTTGCAAGAGGAAGATCAATGGAGCTTTGTGGCCTCATGGTGTGAAGGAGGTGAGCAGAAAAAGGTGGGATTTTTTTGTTGGGATCTAATATCTATTGTGGAGAATTGACCACAGCCTCTGTCTGCAACTTTAAAGTAAAAGTAAAACATTCTCTGCTCTTGATGTGAACTTTGAACTGCAGAATTCTTTTTGAGTGAAAGGAACGTTTGAGTTCAGATTTATTTTCCATTGCACAATAATTCGCCCATGGCTATGATGCCAATTACATTTGTTTTCTCATGATACAATGCAAACCAAGGCCAAATCATTTCCTTCTGTGAAAAGAATGTTTGTCTTAATAAGATCGAATTCAGGTATTTTTCAATAAATCTAAGCTTTTGTTTACAAGTCCTTCACCGAGGTAAATACGATGAAGGACTTAAAGGAAATAAGGTCTTTGTATAATCACTGATGGTTAAAAACATACCTGCACCATTCATGTGAGTACCAATAGATAATAAAGCTTTTAATTGTGTTCTCCAAGGTTGCACAGAGAAACGTTTGTAAACATAACATACAAACATGGGTCAACTTTATAAAAAGCAAATAAAATCAATGCAAAGGTTTTGGAAATAAGGCTTGAACGAGGCAGTAGTATATAATAACATGCATAATATCAACAATGGTATACAATGAAAATGTGCAATAGCACAAATTAGCCATAGGCCATTTGAGCATTGAACTTTTGTTGAAAGCTTTAAAATGTTACGTACATAGGACACTCCTATATCACATCTCTAACATATTATCAAACATACATAATCTAGCAACCCACATATGCTTTACTTCATTTACAAATTAAGTCAATTTCTTGAACTTCTTGAGTTCCTTGGATCCATACGTTTAACGTCTGACCGACTACATAAGTCTTTTGTGAAATAGGCAGCACTTGGCATATTACATAGCACCTTTTCTTTGCAGAAAGAAGGTCTTTGCTTTGAATCTCAGCCAGGGTTCCATCTGCATAGAGTTTGAAAGTTGTTCTCACACATGTTGGGGTTCTCTCTCCATACCTCTTACAGACCAAAAACAAGTATACTTGGTTAATTGATCTCAATGAATATCCCTCAAATGAGCATGCGTGTGCATGATTGTTTGTCCTGTATGTCTCATTCTTGGTCTGTGATGGAAAAATCAACCTATTCAGGGTGTAACCTGCCTTTCAGCAAATGATTTCTGGATGGATGAATAATTTGTTCACTCAACTGTAATAAGCACAAGTGATTGTGATGTGTCACCCCTTCACCAGCATACGGAAAAAGATTCAAACCATCAGTTGAAAGGTGATTAGATGCAACGCAGCAACAACCAAGGCTCAAATCTGCTATGACTGAAAACTGTCAAAAGCTTCCATTGTAATTTGCAGCCTCAGTATTAAGGTTTTATGGTCAGACTACCTTCAAATTTGTTGCCTTCACCTCAAATCTTACACATTATTGTGAGTTGTATGCAAAAGCTGAATGGCCTCCTTTAAGCGTACGGAGAAACAATCACCTGATGATCCTGATTTATAAATCTCTACTTGGCTTGGCTCCAGCATACTTAAGCTCTCTTACATAGATCTGTTATTTCTCATTCTTTACGCTCTACTAACATTTTTCTTTTGCATGTTCCATGTGTTTGAACTGAAAAGGGGAAGTGTGATGGCTCCTACAGCCTGGAATCAGCTCCAGTCTGAACTCAAGATGTCAGAATTGATTTCATTGGATTTATTTCGAGCGGTTCTTAAAAACAGGCAACAAGATTCTATTAAACAGTGTCGTTGCTTTTAAATTGTTTTCTATTATTTTACACTTGTACATATGTATTAATTGGTTTTGTTTTGTAACCAGATTGCTGTGTATTGCAGACTTCTGCCCAGGTCCCTCTTGAAAATGAGATCCAGATCTCAATGGGGTTTACCTGGTTAAATAAAGGAAAAAATAAAATAAAATAAAAAAATCAGCAGCTAGATGTTTGGAATTGAGACAATTTTATTCATACAGAACTATCATCTCGAACATATATGAGACTGATTTTGAATAAAGCGGTTATTGTGTGCCATTGTTGGTTTCTGGTCCTTCAGGGCTCAACTTTGCATATTAGACATCTTTGCATGTTGACTGTTATGATCTGACTCAAAGGCCACAACGAACAGAGAGACACACCATGCATAAGAGTCTGAAACGTATATGTATTCAACACAAACTAAGATTAATATCAAAGTTTTTAATATGAAGTGAGAAAGTCAGTGACATTTGGTGTTCATGATTGTGATGTGTGAAAGTGTTGTAATGGGAACGCTATATAATACGCAAAGCAAAGGCGACAGCATATCTGTAGAGGAGAGCAGAGGCAAGTCAGTGGCTCTCAGGGTTATAAATACAAACTCCCCTCCAAAAAAAACAAGGTCCTCAGGTGTCTCTTATAAGTAATCAGTGTTGCATATAAAAGTAAAATAGCCAGCCTCACCTCAGGGGTCTAACAGGGGTTATAATGAAAGGTCAAGAAACCACCTTTTTCTGATGCATCTTTCAGCTTTGGTGAAAAATCAGGATATCATTAATTTTCACAAATTCTTGTCAGTAAAAGTGTTTTCAGACCATGTGTTTAGAAATTGCAAGATGGGAACTTTTCACAAATTACTATGTGTTGTAATGGATAAGGCCACCTATGAACAGTAAACATCTTGCATTGTGTGGTGGGTCTCAAAGTCCTGCTTGGTATGTGGACTACTGACCCCAATACCCTTACATCCTTCGTCTAAGTATTTACTGTCAAAGTAAATGTCAGATGTCTGCACTACTTATGTAGCAAGACAGGCCAACCAAGATGTGAGTCATCTATGCAATGTAAGCCCTGTTTTTGTGGGGGGATGAGCAATGGAAACACACACTTATATTTTTATTTTGAAAATAGCCCTTTGGCATGAAAAAAAAAAAAAAAAAAAAAACAACGCCCAAGCAATATATATTTTATGTTCTGTTGTAACCCATGTTACTAAAGAATATATATATATATATATATATATATATAAACTTCAAAATGTGCTGCTAAACATGTGTTTCATGAGTGTAAAGAAGTACTACATTTCTGGGAACTTTCTTTCTTCTAAAGCCATAAATGTGGATTTTTTTCTCATTTCAAAATATTCAGTTTAGTTTATTTGTCAAAGAAAGGAATGTGAAATTTCAAATTAATGCTGCAATTATTGTAACAAAATGTTCTATTCATAAATGTCAATATGCAAAATGCTCCTTCTCATTCACTGCTCTCGAAAATGAACTCTCCTTGTTCATAAGATGTTTTGAGTGAGATGTAGAACACAATCGCAACAAAACTGTACGAGTTAACGGAAGAGTTTCAGATAGTCCCCTAACATGTCTCTTTTTTAGTTGCTTTATGTTAATTTTTTTTTTAATTTAAAAAAAAAAATAGTAGGAGGGCTGCACAGTGGTGCAGTTGGTGGCTGTGTTGCCTTGATTCGATTCCCAGCCCAGGGTCTTTCTGCAAGGAGTTTGCATGTTCTCCCTGTGCATGCGTGGGTTCTCTCAGGGTGCTCCAGCTTCCTCCCGCAGTCCAAAAACATGACTGTCAGGTTAATTGGTCTTTCTAAATTGTCCTAGGTGTGAGTGTGTGTGTGCGTGGTTGTTTGTCCTGTTTGTCTCTGTGTTGCCCTGCGACAGACTGGCGACCTGTCCAGGGTGTACCCCGCCTCTCGCCAGGAAAGTAGCTGGAGAGGCACCAGCACCTCCCGACCCCATTAGGGACAAGGGTGTAAAGAAAATGGATGGATGGATGGAAAAATAATAGCACTTGGTTCGAACCTCCCTCACTTGAATGGTGACTTAAAAACAAAAGCAAATTTGCTGTTTTTTTCTGTAATGTCTGTTATAGACTTGTTGGTGTGAGTATGTTGTTATTTTGTGTAGTTGCTTTAATATTCAATAAAAAAAGAAGAAACTAAGAAATGTCACATGACCAAAAAACTGTTACTGCTTGGCGGAGGAACAGTTTAGTCAGCTTTCAAGGGGGCAGCGGCATTTGTTTGGCGTCTGTTTCGGCTCCTGATGTGGCTGCTGGAGGAATACTTGGCGTTCTAAGCAGAATTGACCATCTATTGTGCTTTATAATTGCAATACAACAGTATTGCGGAGTTTGATTCCGCGGTAAGCTTTGTATTGTTTTTTTTCGTTTATAGTGTATTTGATTTAGTTCAGCTGTTTTAAATCCTTTGCTGAGGCGCTGCTACCGCCACTGCAGAACTCCATTGAGAAAATGTCTTTCAAGTTTGAAGTTTTATTTAAGCCTTTATAGTTACATTTCACCTGGGTAACGTGCACACCGATTAATGTAAAAAGATGTGATCTTTCATTCGGCTACGATGCCTAATTGATTTTGGATTTTATGTTTGCATTTTTCGCTCATTTTGTGATTGGCATGCTAACCGGAAGTAGCATTTTTCAAAAATAACGGTGCAGCTAAATTAACGAGTTTTCCTAAGAAATACTGCATTGAAAGCCCCATGAGATTTCTGAACTGATTTAAAGTGTGTATTGTCTTAATGTTTACCGGCACACTGATTTAAATTTATGATTGAATTTGAATTGTTGTTTATTTTTCTGGCCTTTTACAGGTCAGCTTTTTTTTTTTATCTTCAAATGAAAACTGAACAGAACCAAATTGAACTGACCTGATGGCGAACCGGTAGGACCTTTTTCTTTTTTCTCTTTTGATTTCCAGATAGGATTATAGTCCTGGGAGGCCTTGACTGAACTTTCATAAAGAAAGAGAAGAACTTTGGAAACAAATAAAACCACAAAGAACTTTGAAACAGTCTGGAACAGACTTTTGGAAATGAGACTGCAAATAAAGTGCTCTAAAAATGTATTTTGAATTCATGAACTACATCACAAATGCTTTGAAGATACTCGTGATAAGTTGAGCTATTTGGGCGTATATTTATTTTTATCTATTCACAAAAGACTTGAAATTTTCCCATCTGCAGTATTTATTGGTCATTATTCATGTTAAGCAAGTTTCTTAAAGAACTCTTCTATACATGTTACACTTTACTGGCAAGATGCACATCTGGGGTTAATAATATCCCCTTTCAAACTGCTAAAATTACAAAATGTACACCTGAAATAATCTTTTTCAGATGCATTGTTTTGGTGGCGGTTCAGAAATGACAGAAGTGACATACAACATAGTTCATACTGCTGTGAATTATTTTACTACATACACCAGCCACTTTAATATAAAAATATCCAGTGAGCAGCAGTTGTATGAATGCTCTCTCAACGCTACAGAAGAGGCAAATCCATAGAGATGGTAGCTGGGCAACAGTAGCTCAAATTTTTACCCACAACCTATAGCGTTTTGAAGCCTAGACAGAAGACTGCTAATACTGTCAGTAAGAACAGAGATAGGAACATAAAATTCAATTCAGTTTCTTTATTATAGTGCCAGTTAACAAATCTTATTTGGAGCCACTCTCCAAAAAAATCATTTCAATATACCTTCTTAATCATCAACAATACAGTCAACTCAATTAGCTATTCTAGGTAGTTCAAAAATTTCTATCTAAGGAAGCCCAGCAGATTGCATTCACTCTTCTTGGATGAGCATGCAGCGTCAGACAATTGCTTGCATTTTGTTGTTGACTTTAAAGCAATTCCTCATACTAAGCATGTATGTAGTGACAGTGGAGAGGAACAAAAAATCCCCTTTAATAGGAGGAAATCTCCAATTGATTCTACTGGTGGTGTTATGGCTGGAAAACCTTTTTTTCTGGGAAACTTTGAGCTTCTAGTTTTAACTGAGCTTTGCTGAAACAAATACCTTAGTGTTGTTGCTGGCCCTACCAATCTATCTATTGCTCATAAAGTATCTATTGTCTTACTGGTACCTCCAGAAAGACTTTGTAGCCTGTCAAGAAGTTCAGACATTCTCAAACAGTCTTCTTGGACATAAAAAGTATTTTACTGGTTTCTACAGAAAACGGACCTGCAGAGCATCTTTATATTTCAGAGGAGCAATATGTTGCCCTACTGAAGGCACAGTTGACAAATCTATATTAACTGTGTGGTGCTGTCATAACAACATCTCTAAGGAAAGTTTCAGACACTTTGTCAAATCTTTTCAATGAAGAATTGAGGCAGTTTTTAAAGTAGAAGGGGTCCAACGTGGTAACGGCAAGGGTCACCTAACAAAGGGGTCAGTGAGTGATAAGGTGAAATACCGCGCAAATGTAATGACTGACAGCCAAGCAGAGCTCAGAATCTCACAGACAGTAAATGTACTGGCTTGACATCTGAATAAGGTATGTCATATCTTACAAGGAGGTACAGTCGTTATGCTGTTATTAGCCAACCTTGGCTGTGAAATGCTAAAAATGAAACGGCTTAGACTATTCCCTGAAAGAAGATTAGAGTCCAAGGCTAAAGCCAGAAGAAAGGACGGTAACATTTGATAAAGACAAAGCGAAGAAAAGCAAGGTAACTCAAAGAGGGGAAGGTAAAAGAGGGATATCTGAGGATTTCACGGAATGATAAAAAGCCAGGGATGGTTGAGCATTAGGACTAAACCAGCGTTATCACTATGGAGGAATTTAAGCATTTTAACAGTCCTTTCCCACTGCCACATTAGAAATATTTTCATACCTACTGATGAGCAAGTTTAAAAAAAATTAACTTTCACCTTCTAATTGCAGCCTTTTCTGATTGGAATGATGCCTTGAAGATAGTGATGGTCTGAAATGAATTTCTCCTTCATTATCTATAATCTGTTCCCATGCCTAAGATGCCAGTGCAATTTGAGCTAAATCAGACTATCAGAGGGCCAGAAAAAAAAACTGAACAGTACAAATGAGAGAGATAGAAAATACAAAAAAGATAAAAAAAAAAAATGTCCATACGTCTCTGAGGCCAACTATTTTCACTATTCTCTCACTGCTTCTCAAGTTTCCACCAATGTCTCTCATTCTCTGTGGTTCCAGCACTGACCTCGCTCATTAAAGCTGATTAAAACTTTTCCAGCGAGCGCTGTTTGCCCTCAGAAGATGATAACCTCTACAAGGCTGCTACATAAAAGAATAATAGCCAACTACAAAAGAGGGTTGGACAAAGAAAAAACCCCTTCGCCCAAGCCCAGCAAGGCCCCAATTGGAACATTTTAGAAAATTAATGAAATTTTAGATCAAATGAATTATAAAGTAGGGAGCTGGAGAGAGGGGGAAAAAGATGAATAAGTCATAAGAAAATGTACTCTTGGTATCAAACTGTAGGAACATGTTATCCTCCAGTAGGCTTGGAGAAACAGGGTCAGGTTCAAGCCATGCCGATTGGGAGGAAAACAAAGGTTTCCCGCTCAGTACCACTTTGAAGATAATTGTTGCAACTGAACTTGAAAGGGGACTCAGGCCCCGGCCCCATCTGAGAGAGCTCCACTTTGACTCAGTGGCTGTTTTATGTTGTTTTGCTGTTTGCCATTGTTTTTTCTTTTTTTAAGGCGGAGCTGCAATAGGGATTTACGACATGTGGGAACGGTCCTTTTAACAACAAAAAAAGCATCAAATGCGAGCACTGGCTGAACGTGTCACACTCCGGCTTCTACCATCTGATTAATAAAATCCCTTTTAATGTGGCATTAAAAATATATTAAAAAAGGAAGCAGTGGTGGAGGGTACAATAATTGGTTTGTGTAAAGTTAGAAGTGCTGGAAAACTTGTGGTTGGTTTTGTTTCTATTTTGTGTGCTATGTGGCGGCTGTAGTGAAGTAGCATTAAGGGGCTGCGTGTGCCTTTCCGCATGTGTAGTAATTCATACTACTGTCTGCACCACATCAGTCTCTCACACCGTTTATACATAATTTAGAATTTAACCTGGGGCAGATTTACATGATGCAGGTGCAAATTCAACCCCTCTAGAAATTATGAATTAGCTCAAGCATGACATAAACTGGGAATCATGTGACTCTCCTCAACATTTAACTTGTCTGCTCTCAGCTGTAGTTAAATATGATAGGAAAATGCCATTAAAATGACATCTTGTTCTGTATTTGTTGTCTTTGTGACCCTTAAATCCTACAATTAAACTTTTACATTTACTAATTAGTGGCATCAATTTCATATTAATCTCACTATTTTTTCTAGTCCAACTTTGTTTACTAAGCACTTGTTCAGGTAAAAGAACTGTACATGTTTTGAGGCATAGTCTGCAGTACCCAGACACACAGAGAAAGCTTGCCACACACCAACAAAACTGAAAGGTGTTTAATGGCTCATTAACACTGAGCCGAGGAGGCACTTGACCCTTCTCCTGCAGAGGTCAGAGGTTGTGGGCATGAGGAAACAAACCAATCAGTAATTGCAGTGCGGTCAATTTCTCTGAACCCTGCTGAGTTCATTCACTTTTACAAGCTAACCTACAACAAGGATTGACAGGACGATTCCTTCAAGTGGCCATCAGACACCTTCCAACCTTTGATTTACTGACTTCTCCTCTTCTTTGAATCTCTTTTCTCTTGGTCTCGGTCCTTATCAATTCGAAATGAAACACTAACTGACCACTACTGACTACAGCAAGCAACAACAAAAACATCAGGTTATAACACTTTTAGGGCAAATTAGGTCAC
Source organism: Alfaro cultratus (assembly GCA_903066825.1). Taxonomy (NCBI): domain Eukaryota; kingdom Metazoa; phylum Chordata; class Actinopteri; order Cyprinodontiformes; family Poeciliidae; genus Alfaro; species Alfaro cultratus. The sequence continues at coordinate 34,418 of CAEFZX010006897.1, forward strand.
ATACTAAAATGTTTGTTCTTGTTGTCCTTGTCTTGAGTCTAACATTCACATTCCTGAGTCCCAACACTGAGCATCTGGGCTAGAGTAAGAATAAAAAAGTATTGAAAAATAAGTTTGTTATAAATTTGTGAACACATTTGATTTACTTGAAGTATTTCCAGCAAGTTTTCTTAACTATTCAGGTATTTTGGTAGTTTCTTTGGTAGTGCAAAAATCTTGGGTCGGCTTTTGGTTTTAGTTTTTTATTTTTTGATTCCCATAAGGAATCTTTAAAAAAGTATTCACTAAAGTTCTCTAACCTTTTCTTGTGCATTTAATGCTTTTAAATAAATGTTCTGCCCAGTATCCAATCATCTAAAGAGGAAGGCTTTTGTTTTTTGAAGAAAATGAAAAAGGGAAGGCAAACTATCAATCAGGTGGAAAAGAGTTAAAATGCCTTTTACATGTTATATATAATATTTTTGTTTATACTTTAATCTCATACCTTGATTTTCTTTCCTTTTACTTCATAAAGTGATGTCATGAAAAATGTTTTCTAGTCTGAAGAAACTAGTATATCTACATATCAGAATCAGAACCACTTTTATTGCCATTGACAGTAAATAAATTCACAGGCTAGGAAATTGTGTTGATGCAATGATGCAAAAATAAGTAACTAAAAAAATAAAGTATGAAAAAGAAAAATATGTATGCATGTGCAGAGTAGTAGGTAGATAAAGTGGCTGTGTCATACCATCTATTACATTACATTTACTAGATGCTTTGACAAATAAATATGATGCTTTGACAAATAAATATGCTTTGACAATAATAATTTTATAATGACAAACAATAAAATCAATTTTTTGTTGAATAGTAAGACTTTATTCTTACCAACAGTCTATCACAATGATGATTCATGATGATCAGTATGGATGTCGACACCAGAAAGGTGCATCAAGCAAACTGTGGAAACTGGTCTGTGTATCTGTGTGTAATCCAAAACAGAGAACAGTTTTTGGCTTTTATCCTCTTCTTGACACGCAAGATGACAATGAAATGGAGCAAAAGAAGAAGGCAATTTCCAGAAGATGATGGGACATGGAGTGGTGGTCCTTTTTACTATAGACCAACATTCACAACTTGTTACCATATATTTGTCAATTATTAGTGTATTTTTATCTAGGTGCTCTGTTATGATCTGAGCTTTGATCAGATCATAACAGCTTACTATGCTTGGGGACTTCCTAAAGGAGGAATACCTGTGTTGTACTTCAGCCTTACTTTAAATGCCCACACAGGATATTCTTTCCCTGTGGTAGATCTGGGGAGTTTGCTGGTTATCCCAGTTATTACTTTTAGAGATCATCACCAAATTGTTGATTATTGGAGGAAGTTGTTCTTGGAGGCTGTTGGATCACACTTTTTTCACAGGGCTGTTCTTGAGCAGAATTGGCAAGAGGCCCCACAGTAGATTATATCAGGATCCTTTATCTCATGGTACCGCATATCTCTCATGGTGACTCAGTTTGTTTTTCGATAGTTTGGGATATCTGGGAAACGATGGATTAATCAGAGGAAATAACTTGGATCCTCTGCTGTCTATTCTTGTACAACCTGCAGAATTTTATCTGTCAATTTTGTTTTTTATGTTTCTGTGTGTGTAGATTGGCTCATGCTTCCACTCACAAGTAAGCTCTGTGCTGGTGGCAACATCATTTAGGTCATGAAGCTAGCTTGCAACTCCATTGTGAAGTCTACTTCACTGCAGCTGAACCCCTCATCCTGGCATTCCTGGAAAGGAAAGTCAACATGAGGGTTGAAATTTCCTACATGTGATCCCAGTTTGGTGCAAAGTAGGGCTGCTGTAAAAGAATATTTTGGTAATCGAGTACTCTATAAATAATTTTTACAATAATCAAGTAATCGGAGCTTGCTCTCGCGCTCTCTTCTCCGAAATGTTATCCACGCAGTTCCGACGGCAAAAAAACTCACGTACTCCAAATACCGCGCCAGACAATTTAACAATACTTTTTGGTCCCCAAAAACTTGATGAGTGACAGCGCGGAAGTGACAATGCTGCCTACCACAAATAATGACCCGGGCAGAACACGGTGCGCTAAATAATAAACCATCATTTAACAAAACTTTGAGGCACATACATTTTCCCTGAGGAATTTTAATAATCAAGGTACTCTAGTCCTTCGAGGAATCGTTACAGCCCTAGTGCAAAGTGTTCATGGCTGTATAATTTTCTATCAGTTTACTAATTAGATTAATATTGTGATCTCAGCTGTGTTCTGTAATAGCTTCAACTTTACTCAATAGAGAAAGTGCCAAAATAAAATGAGTTTGTTTCTGCTTTTCTTTAGCCAAAATTGGTATACATGAGATAATGCTCAAATTGTTTGTGTTGCAATCAGAATTTTTGGACATTTAGTTTGTACAGATGTGTTCATCTAATGCTTAAAGGGTTGGTGAGGGGTGGGGATTATTATACAGAATCCACTTTTGGTAGCTTTATATGTTATTCCCTCATCAAAAGCATACCTGTAGTGTTGCTTTGATTATTTTATGCATGCTTGAGTCAAATGTCTTTTGTCACATTCGATATATATAGCCTTTTTATAACTGAAGTAAGATGGTAACTTGATTGTGCTATAAAATGTATGTGCCAGGAAAATACATAATATGCCAATTTAAAATGTTTTATTTTATCTGTTACCAAGATCAAAGCATTTTAATATTGAACCCTAAGACCTTTTGACTAATAGAAATGCCAATGAAAGAAATAAAGTTAGAACTGACTGTTATGTAAAAACTGTTTATAAATGAAGGAAGCGAAAGCTGGTTGCCACCCCTCACTGTTCTTGCATATGCAGAATCTCCCATATGTATAGGGATCTGTCAGTCAGTTTCAGGGTCACAGCTGCAGCAGGGCATGGTGGGAATTAGCCCCCCATTGAGCCCCTTCTTCTGTACCCCACCAGTCTATTTCGACACCCCAACCGTTCCTCACTTTGCCACTCATTCTCCCACCCCTTCGTCCACTCCCCCTATGGTAATCTTCTCATGAATTTTCTCCAAATAATGTGGTTTATGTGGTCCTTGTCAAGGTGCGTGTTTCTACTTTGATTCTCACTACATGTAATGCAGAGAATGTGTCTTTGACACTTGTGTAGCATAGAAGAGCCACTGTTAATCTTTTTTTTTTGTCCTTTGGTTAAATTGTTCATGTTTTGGAAGACCACAATCAGTGGAAGAAACAGTTTCTTCCATTGATAGGAAATTGGACATGAAATAGGGGATGACTGACAATCCAATAAAAGAAAAAGATGATAAATATGTGATCTCCAGGACTCATTTTCTGCAATCACTGGACCAGGAAAGAGGAAATGAATATGGCCGTTTCTCTGCTCCAAAGCTGCTGTCGGTCAGCTTTTGTGTATGAAAGGATTTAGGGGTTCACACCCGATTAGGGAATGGAGGATTAAATTAGTGGACTTCAAGAAAATCCCTCCGACTTTGCTCTGTTTATCTCTGAGTGGGCAAACAGCAGTTTAACGTCGCCATTAATGCCGTCCTCTGTTATCAGCGATTAAAGTACATTAAATACCTAAATGTTTAATTGCAAGTATGACTATTTTATATATTTTTCTCTGTAAAATTTTTGATAAAACAAATGTACAACACAGTTTCAGTTATTTTAGACACTATAAACATTTCTAACTTTTTAAATTTATCATTGCATTTTGACAATCTATACAGTCAAAATTCACAATCTGACAATATTATGTACACTTGTATATAAGAATATACATTAGGATGTTATCAAAATAAAAAAAAAATGTAGATGATTTATTGCAAAAATATTGTCTTGTGACTAATGAAAACCTAAAATTCAGTTTCTCAGAATATTAGAATGTTACATAGCAATAAAAATGGATCTTCTAACACAGAATTTTTTCTGAGCACATTACATGGACAGGCCTCCTTAATTACTTGTTTTTTTGTGACATGTACTGAATCAGCTTGTGGCTTTACTCAGGTGTTAAGGGGGTAAAGGTTGCATTAATGTGACGTTTAGCTCCTCGACTTTCTTGGGTCTTGTGTCTCATATCTTACTCTGAGGACAAACACTGGTGGAAAATCAAATCAGCATCTCCATAAAGTTTGTCAGCAAAGAGAAACATTTTAAATTGATTGAGAAAACATCAGTAAATGACTAAAAAAAAAATCACACTAGATTTCAAGCAATTTTGATTCTTCGCCTCTCCACTCTTCCTCAAGATTTTGGCTCCCATATTCTTGACTAAATCTCTGTCATAGTTGGTTTTATCACATGTAAGGGCTGAGAGAGACCTACTCTGGCTCCCAATCTCTGTGTATCCAATTCAAAATCCTCCTCATCACCTTCATTGTCCTCCTTAATCTGGTTCCCTCCTACTTCTCTGACCAGCTCCACCATCACATGCCATCCCGTTCCCTCCACTTCTTAACACAAAGAAGTAAGAAGTGGAAGAGCACAATGCTACAAATCAGGCATGACAAAGCATTTTCCATCGCTGTCCCCCGCTCTCTAGAACTCAATCCCACAACCATGACTATTCTGACCTCCTCACCTTTAAGTCACCTTTTTAAGATTACTTTTAATGTCTTGTATTTGTCTGACTGCTTGATGCTGCTGTTTTTTAAAAATCTTTATTTATTTATACAGCATCTTTGTATGCCATTAAAAGTACCAATGTGGGAAATATAAGGATGTGGAGGAAGATTTACTAGTGCCACCACACTGACACATCCAGGGAACTGAGGTAGTGGACTCTTAACATACCGGGGTGTTCTCATAAACTGGACTGGAGCCACACACTGATGCACTTTACAGGAGGGTTAGAGCAGACTCTACCTGCCAAGGAGACTGGACTGAGGTGTTTTGGAGTACATGGGGCGCTCCTGAAGACTTTCTTTCATGACACTTTTCTTTAATATCTCTGGATAAAACACGTTTCACAGCCAATTTTCTCAGGAATGACCTTTTGTGGCTCCTTGTAAAAGTGCCAGTAACTCTTTGCTGGACAAATGTTGAGTCAGTAGTTTTCTCCAAGATTATGTAAGCCGTAATAAGCTAGTAACATAACAGTTTAAGATTTCAAACCCCTTTTTAAACTGATGTCCTTTAATCAGCAAAATATGAATTTTAGGTTTTTGTCTAATTGATAATAACCACATTAACAGGAATAGACACTTGAAATATATCACTTTGTGTAAGGAAACTGTAAAAGAGTTTCGCTTGTTGAATTGAATTACTGAATATTCTTATTTGAGATGCACCTGTATGTTGTACTTAGAAGGGCAACATTACAGCACAATGTCCCATGTCGTATTGGATTTTCCCTCTCTGTGTTTGCTGCTTTTACAATGTGTGCACCTTTTTCCTTCGTCTCTGAGAAGTTGTTGGCACCACTGGACTTGAACCTAGCTTTTGCTTTCATGTATAGCCCAGCACCACATGGCTGACCACAGACCAGCCTCAGCAAAGTCTCTAAAATAAACATCTGCACTCTCTTAAGGCGAGAATCAACATCCATATGTGGTGCTCAGGAACCTTTTTACTTTTAAAGAAAGGTCTGGGATATTTAATAACCTTGACGCTGTACACTTTGGCATGAAAGGTTCAACTCTGTTTTAGAATTCATTTTTTTGAAGAAAGCATCTGTTCTCTAAATCAGTGGGTGAACACTCGCAAAACTCAAATGCATGACCACATAATGACAGCCAAGGCCTCTGCTAGGGAGGCCGCAGTGTAGTAAAATAATGTGGTGATGGAACGAATGGTGAATGGCCAATACAGAACTACGGCTTTACTTCTTTGTTAAAGACGTCTTTATGTGCCTGATCAGCGGAACGGTCATCTTAAATAGACTGCAACAAGAAGCTTCAGAAGTCAGTGTCGGAGAATCGTGGGAGAATCTGCTAGTCACTGCAGACTGGTGTTGGTGAGGAAAGAGGAGTTTTGCTCCAAATGTATTTAACAAGATCATGTCGGGTTTTAAAAGAGTTTAAAGAAATTCACAAATTACAAGGAGGGAGAATTTTGTTTATTCTAGCTCGGTCTTTTGAATGCTAATAAATCACTGAGGACTCAAGCTCAGAAGAATGAGAGCTTGATCATTACCCTAGAGGAAACTTTCCTTATTGCTTCTTAAAGGTCACTCAAAAAACTTGTCAGAAATTGATTTAATTAATTTAATTAACTTTCCTAACATTTCTAAACTGGCAAGTTTCTCAGAGGTTGTTAGAGAATCAGTCATGATAACTCTGGAGGAGCTGTAGAGATTCACAGCTCAGGTATGAGAATTTTGACAGAGCAGCAATTAATCGTGTATTTCAGATATCGGGTTCTTAAAAAATTAGTAAAGATGAAAAAAGATGCTAGTCAAATGTGAACTTTTCTAAATATAAAGTGCAAGGTGTGGTGGAAAAACTATCACTGCACACCTCTCAGAAAAAAACAAAACATAGTAGTGGCAACGTCATGCTGTGTGATTGTTTTTGTTCAGTATACAGAGAAGCTTGGTGGAACTAAAGACAGGATGGTTCTGGTAGACAATCTTTTAAAGGCTGTAAAGAACAAAGCATTCAACATAGAGCAATAACTATTATGGAATGGTTTGTATCAAAGCATATTAATGTATTACAATGTCAAAGTCCAAACTAAAATGTTGTTCAACAAAGAATTTATTAGGGAACTATATATATATATATATATATATATATTTATATATATATATATATATATATATATATATATATATACTTCACATTTTCATCTTAAGTAATAAAAATGTAAAAATATTTTCATTCTTCAGAATTATGCACTACTTTGTCATGTTATCACATTAAATTCCTGAAATAAGTCTGTGGTGTGAAACAGTTTCAAAGTTCAAGGGAAATGAAAACTTATGTAATTATGAACTCAACATAAACACACAAATATTTTATAGTTACTCATCAATGTGAATTCCAAAATGATATAGAAAACCTAAATATTAATCTAAAACAAAAATGAAAGTCCTTTTCAAAAGCTTTCTTAGGTGTCCAGAAGAGACGCCAGTACATATTGTAGTAATCCATGCCTTAATTTATGTGCACAGTGTTTGCCTTGGATATCTAAGTTATGCAAATGGAGGTGCATCATGACTAAATGAAGAGAACCTTCAATGGGCCTTCTGTTCCAGACAAACTCAATAACTGGAAAGCCCCCAGAGTGGCGAACGAAGGACAGATTGCGCCAAAACCAATTATTGGGCCTTTGTTTTAGTGGTTGTTAAGTCCACAGATCTCCTAAGACCCAGAGCCCCGTTTTGATGTCTTTGAGTGAGGGTTGTTGGTGGATGGCATTAGCCCATCTATGGCAACAAAGAGCCTGGCTGGGACAAGGCCTAAGCGGCAGTCCAGATGGCAAGCTGCCACCCCGACCTTGTCAGCACCTGCTCCCCAGGCGCTCTGTCCGGGCACCGCCCGCGGGAACTGAGATGGGCACACCGTGTCACCCCATCGCCATGGCAGCTAATGAGCCCCGTGCCCGCTTAATTAAAGAAACCAGCTTAATGCAGGGAAGAGGTGAGGTGGGGTGGGAGGCTATTAAAAAAAAAAAAGAAACAGCATATGCTGGACCACAATCAAAACAACAGAAATAAATAATTAGCCTCCCAAAAAAGGGGGCGATCATCAGAGCCAAAATACCATTAAAATTTGAAATGAAAATCTCCTTATCTGCCTCCCAATGTCACGATTTAGCGCTGCAGTTACACGCTTTAAATTAGGGCTAAAAATATTCAATTAATGAAAGAATGAGTGGTGATGAACCTTTGATTATTTTGGGCTGCAGTCCAACACTACCTTATCACAGAATGTCACCTTGGACGGGCCTCGTTGGTCTGTTGGTGCCCTAACGTCTCTCTTTTTTCCTGCTTATTTCTTTCCTTTGCTGAGGGAAAGAGCTCTGGATCAAGCAGCCTTTTCAGCGAGATGAAGCAGGGTGTCCGTGTTTATGCCTGATTAGCCCTAAAACCACAACATGCTCTTGGTTTAGCTGCAGCAAAAATGGAGAAATAAATCATTTATATTTTATTAATGTCAAATTAAAGATGTGTGTGTGTGATGGAATTACACTTTTTAAACCGTTTCCCGTCAACTCCCCCCTTGCATTCGTGTGTGTCTACGTATACGCCAGCCTTCTCTGCCACATGCACATGCAGAAACTCTCCACATCTCTGACCTTATTATGCAGGACAAAAATGTTCCTTTAAGAACAACTGCCAATTCCCCCCCCCCAAAAAAAAAGAAGGGATAGGGAAAAAAAGTAATTTGAAGACCCAGGGAGTGATAGAGGGAAAGAGAAGGAGAAAGGAAGGGGAGTGGAGGGTGGCTAATGTGCAAACTTGTTTCCGTCCTCTACGGCTCGCCCATCATTTATTCAGCAGCTCGGCGCTCGAGACGGGCCACTCGCATTTGCTTGATACTCAATTATACATTAGTGTACATCACTTGGCAATCTGTTCATATCAATTTAATTGGATTTTAATATTGCCTCTGATCTTGTTGTCCAATTAACAGTGCTGGCTGGCAATAAAGCAGAACCACACACTATGTGACACCTTTGATCCCCGCCATATGGAGCCCTTCCATTGATTACCAGCACTGCCGCTGAATTTCACTCCCTCAATATGGCCTGTGATGAATGGAGGTGGAGTGTATGTGCTGTGTAGGGTGGGGAGGGTGTGAGGTATGTGGGGTGGCATCATCATAATCATACCCCCCCTTTCGTCCCTCCACGCACACACCCATCCAAACACCACTGATGTGATAAAAATTTCACTTCACTGCGCAACTTCATTTATTTTGTTGACATTCGCCTCTGATTAAAAACAATAAAAAAGGAGAGAGAGAGAGACAGAGATGCCCTGAATAGCATATGCAAATCCAACTGTGGGCATCTATCAAGTGGAAGCCAAGGAGACCGGCTGACTGCCTGCTGGCCGCCTGGCACGTTTGCACTGCCTTCACAATGACAGCACGTGTGAAAGTGACACTTTTCCCTTTGCAACCGCGACTCCAGTGGTTCTCAAACATTTTATAGCGGATACTACCTCACTAAATACCCAGTTTTCCAAGTCGCGCCATGTTGAGAGGCGTTTTAAAATAGAACTTGCTACAAGACTTGGCCATTTTCAATTGTCAGTTTTGTGTTATGTCACAAGGATAAAATAAAAACGCACAAAAAAGCGTTGTCAATCAACGGCACTGCTTTGACTGGTTGTTACAGTCTAAAGTATTCATATCTTTGCCAGATTTAGATTTTAAATGATTTACATCAAAAAATGTTTATTAATATAAAGTGAAAATCTCTTTATTGGAAAAATAGCTATCAAGCCCTTCTTATTATAGCTGATCAGCTGGTATTTTGATACCAGCTGATAGCAAGTCCTTAAAGTTGAAAGATCTCCTTCCATTTTCACTAGTATTTAGCTCCCTAAACATATTCTTTGTCAGATTGAAGGTGGTTGTATCTTTGTAGTTTGAAAAACATACAAAAAAGTCCCTGAAATTCTGAATTTCTAATGTGAAAGGCAAAAATTCCTGATCATGCAAGAACTCAAAATGCATTAGGTTACCTTGTGACTAAAAGACTACATACTGGTCTTGGACCAGTATGTAGACTAAAGACATGACTTCGACTCCTGGCCTGAGACTCGAGTCTTAGTAACAGTTTTTGTCTAATGTAATGAAGAATTTAAGGATCCTGATTATGTTTCACGAATAAAGGATGCACTTATGAGCCAGTGACGTTTCTGGCATATGGGCTCTAAACAATCTTTTCATGTATCTGTAGCCTCATATTAATGACTACATTGAGTTTTCTCCCAAAGATTCCTGTTTTGAATAGCTGTCTCATTTAAGAAACAACATAAATGTAATCCACTTCTAACCGGAAGTGAACTATAAATATAGAAGCACTTCCATTTTAGTTGTTTCAGTAAACAAAACTCTTTCAATAACTCATTACACTGCGTTTTGTTCATTAAGTTGTAATGTCTATCTTAAAGTTTTATTGTGCCAGATGCTACAGCTGATCTTCAGGAGGTCAGGTGGAGTTGACAGCTCAGTGTGACTAACACACCATTATTCAGTTGGTCATAATGTTATGCCTGATCATTGTATTTCAGGTTATTAAGATGTGCTGAAACTGAATCACACCACTGTGTCATTAAATACATGTACTCTATTTTATGTTCTTGTTTAAAACCAATGCTATACATTCCACTACAACCATCAGTCTCTTACCAAAGGATTAAACTACTTATTTGTATCTGTGCCATTTTCTCTCCCTCTCAGTGTGTCCACTTTTAAAGCAGCGCTCAGTGCTGGCCTATCATTATAATAATTAATTGTTCAACCAAGTGGCATATTCAACGGGAGCCACTCGGGCAGAAGCAACAAGACAACGCTTAGTGAGGAGGAGGAGCAGGGTGAAGTCAAGCGTGAGACTACAAAACACAAACAGGTTTTCCTTTCATAAGCCTGAACAGACAAAGAAAGCGGCAAGAAGAAAGGAAAAAATATTACTTCAGTGCTACATGTTTGGGTTTAAATGATGGAATAATTAAACTAATGATTTGACTTGACAATAAACAGGCAAAAACTTTTCAAGGAAGGATTTCATTGAAGAAAATGTGTTAAGTAAAGTTGTGGAATGTGTAAATGGGAAGGTCTAAGATTTAACAAAACTATGGCTGCTCAAGCTCCAACAACGGAATTACCAGTTTTTTCTGAGTCCTTTTAGAATTTTCAATTTGTGTTAATCATTGATCACTTCTAAATACATTTAAAAGTCCTGTCAAAATATTGAGATCTCCCTTTTTTTATTTATTTACAATATTGGAAAGTGGGAATGGGCTGCACAGTGGTGCAGTTGGTAGTACTGTTACCATGCAGCAAGAAGGTCCTGGGTTTGATTCCTGACCCAGGGTTTTTCTGGGTGGCGTTTGCATGTTCTCCCTGTGCATGTGTGTTTTTTGTTTTGTTTTAAGAGCAATTGTGACAATTAGTATCATTCCACCTAAATTTACTGGAACTGCATTCTCTACTAGGGAAAATGCTTGCATTAAAATTTTCTTGAAAAGTAGGTTTAAAACTAGATGAACTAGTTGCTTGATTAATATTTACTCAATATTGAGCTGATATAAAAAATGAAAATACTGGACTCCAAATCTAATCTTGCTGTAACATCTACACAAGCTATTTAATTATATATAGCTGTTATATATCTCACTATTTCAGTATGTTCCAAATACATATTAATTCATTCTAAATATAAACTATGTGTTTGGACTTTGGTGTAATGTAGATTTGTTCCATTTAGGTGCTTTAAAATGTCTCAGTGAGCAGGGAATGGAGGGCTGCAGGTTTGGATGGCAGATATGGGGAATGAGCCATTGGGACGTAGGTGGTGGCTGTGGATAAGTGGGAGGGGGTACTCATCTTTTTCTTATCTGCCATGTTGCCCAATCGATAACTAGGACATCTAGATAAGGCCTTGTGAGCCGTGTGTACACACAGTTATCCCACTGTACTACTGAAGGACACATACACACAAACTTGCTCACACAGCATCATAGAAAGCGTGGAACCCTGCAGATCCACACTTACCAGAAACACTAACACATATGTACAGTTCCTTTAAAAGCTACTCAGAAGAGTGGAAAGAATATAATGCATGCATTTTCATTCAGCACCTTAGTCAATATTAAGAAATTGCATCTCGCCTAAGTGGGGTACAGCTCCACCAGCTTTTCCAAATCTAGAGGCTGAAATTTTTGCTCTTTCTTGTTTGAAAGTAGGTTGAGCTCAGTCAGTTTGGATGGAGAGCATCTTTAAACATCAATTTTCAAGTCAAAACTTTATTCTAACCATTCAAATGTCCCTCTGGTTGTATATTTGGGTTCATTGTCCCACTGGAAGGTGAACCTCAGTCTAAAATCTTTGAGCCTCTAACACGTTTTCTTTCAGGATTAGTCTAAATTTAGCTACATCCATCTTAATGCTAGCTCTGACCAGCTTCCCTGTCCCTGTTCAAGAAAGGCAACCCACAGAATGATGCTGTCACCATCATATGTTACTATGGAGATGGTTTATTCAGGCTGTTACACTCCACCCTCTTCTTCAGATAAACCATTTTGCATATAGACTAAAAATTTAAATTTTGTTCTGATCTGACCAGACAACAATATGGCAACTTCTGGACAGGATTTCTTACGATTTCTTCTGGTTTTCTTTCAACAACCTTTCCACCTTTTCATCAAAGACTAGCTTTGAAGAGTGCACAAGTGACACTGTACTCTCCACAGATTCCTCTACCTGAGCCTCTGCAGGTCCTCAGAGTTACCATAAGTCTCTCAGATCCTCTTCTAATTTATCCTCATTTTTATCCAGTAAGTTTAGGTGGTCAGTAATGATTTGCAGCTGTGCTATAATCTTTCCATTTTTGGATTAAGGATTAAAAGTTACTTCCTGGGACGTTCAAAGGTGAAGCTTTTACCAAAATTCTACTTTAAACATCTCCATGATATTATTGCAGACCTGCCTGTTGTGTTCCCTGGACTCCATGATGCAGTTTGTTCAATAATGCACATTACATTACACACACACACAGACACACACACAATGCTGTGTGCTACACATTAAAGCAACAGGTGGCAGTAAATTTAATTTTAAGGTTGGAGGACAGCAAAAACCATGTATAACAATTTAGAGATTTTTATTTCTTCAATATTTGGATTATCTATCTTTTAAAATTATACTGTATTTTGTGTTGGCCCATCACACGTATTACAGGTGTCTCTAAAATTGGTGGTTATAAGATGACAAAACGTAAAAATGCTTCAGTGAGGCTAATGTTTTTGTAAGACTTTGTAAATGTTAATCCACAATGCCCACATTCTGAGTAGTGACTGTTGCAACCCCTTTGACCCCGCTCATCATTTTGCTAGAAAACTCATGGCTCTGTAGTGACATTTTACACTTGGTTGGCCAGCAACTATTTCCTCTGTCGGAAGGCACATCTGCTTTCTCCATCCACTCTTCAGCCGTTAGGAGTCCCAGAAGGCAGTGTTAAATTAGGAAGCTTTATACAACTTTAGCAAGGAGCTCCAATCTAAGACCATGTAGACCAAGAGAAAATAGGTGCAGGTAGCAACGTAAAATACTTTATAGGAAAAAAGATGGCAATTGCATTAAAATCTATTATGTACATTGGATTCACTTGACATTCTGAAACTAAATTTGATCGTACTAAAGCCACATCGCGGATAAATCAGTTTAATGTTATTCTGAAATTCTGAGTAACTCTTGCCTTTTTGACTCTCTTAGCACTTCTTTTATTTTGTCAGTGCAGATCATGTGCACATCTACACAGATGTAAACGAGTGCAGGCTTGTGTGCAAGAGTGTAACTGTGTGTATGTGTGTGTGTGAGTGTGCAGCTGGATGACTGGCCAGGGTCTTTGAACACTAAGACCTGGATGAAGGTTTGAAAGGCCCCTTGAAGCCCCCTGGAAGCCCCTTCAGCCAACGCTGACACCCTCCAGGGAGGTGGGGGCAGAGGAGCTGGGGAAGGGAGATCAAAACCAGAGAGAAGAGGCCAAGAGGTCGATGCGAAGCAAAAGATCCAGGGAGCATCTACAGTCCAAGGAAGTATCCGTGTTCTCTGCAGAATCTCTAAAAGGGTCAGCACAGTGAGCAAAAAAGGCATCAAATGTGGGAAGAGTGTAGTGCTGTGAAATGCTGGCTACTCCAGGAGAAAAATGGGCTGTAACGGTGCCCTGAGGAGGCATGCCAAACCCAGTGGCACCAAGTTCCTGTGATGGTTCACAGTAGATATTAAGTTCAAAATGATTTCTGATGCGCAGTGAATTCCTGAATTCTGAGCTTCTGGTTAACATGAGAAATAGAAAATTTATTTTACACTTGCAGTTTGTGATTTAAATCCTAAGCATTAGCCAAAATGCAGTTTGGCAAACTTTCAAACATTCTTGGTAAATTGCAATGCAATCAGAAGCTCAGTTGTTTCAGTAATTTATTTTAAAAATTAACTCATTTCATATAAACTCATTACAACCAGTGGGATATGCTATGAAAAGTGTTTGTGTTTACTATTGTATGAATTTGAGTAAAACGCTATTCTTTAATGTGTTTTGTCTAATAAGAGGGTGTAGGAGTGTATTTGCAGGAATTCTCTTCTGATTCTTTCAGGAGATGTGGGGTCAGATACTAACTAGTCTGTCAATTGGGTTGAAGTCAGGATTCCACAATAAAGTTCTATCAAATCTTTTTGGACCTTTTTTGTGCATTGTTTTTTTGCAGTTTTGTTGGAACAAAGACGTGACATTCAAAAGCTATATATATATATATATATATATATATATATACTTATATCTGTATCTAACTTTTAAAATACAAGTTGGACTTGGTTTTGACACAAAGCAGCCAATCAAGTTCTCTTCTCCTGACCCAAACTTGTCAATTGCAACACTAGACAGGGAGGAATTATTTGTCATTTGAAAACGTGTCCACTTCTCTGGAGTCTAGGAGTAGCACGCTTTACAAAATGGCATTTTGATGCTTTGCGTCACACTTCCTGTGATGTGAGACTTGAATACATGCTGTGTGGTCATGGAAACCTATTTCATGATGCCCCTCTTTACACTGTTCTTGAACTAATCTGCAGACCACATGAAGTTTGGACATCTGTAACTGAGTCTGTGGAAATATACCACTCATTGGCTGGGTTGCTGTCCTACCCAGTCGCTTCCATTTTGTCGTAACAGTTGACCATGTAATGCATAATGTAACAAATTTCATTATTGTATTTATTGCACAGAAGGTGTCACAATTGGTTGAGTAAAGCTCTTTCATATATGTTTGTAGATTCAGTCGTCATGCTTTGATGTTGGAGGTTTTACAACTGTGATCATGGAAGTGACTGGGACACCGGGATTCAAGGATTTATATATATATATATCAATTGCCTTTAAAAACAATGTATATAATTTCATCTATGTGTCTTACTTTTTGAATTGGATTACTGAAATAAATCAACTTTTGAATTATAACATTCTAAAATAATGATGAAGGAAGTCTTTGTCCCTCCCATCTCCTTTGGGCACTCTTACAGTTTGAAGCCTGTTTCAGTTTCCACCCACACACTTCTTTAAAATTCAACAAAAAAAACCAAACAATTAAACAAAAGAGAAACCATGCTCATAACACAGAAATAATGAAGTACTGGTATGGCAATCAATACCCAGCCTGAGGTCAGTGAACTTAGAAGCACACTATGCTGTCTGATGGTCATTGAATCCTGATCTGAATAAAATCCCTTTCTTAGTCCTGTGGTTATAATCTTTAATTCTGTTTCACAATTAGTCTACCCTCTCCACATTCATCACAGACCAAAAAGACACCTGGAGCAGAAAGGAAACAAGCAAACAACACTAAAAGCCAAAAGAGCATTTCTCTGATAATTATTCATCCAATTTGTCAGAAAACAAGAATACATTTTGATGAATATTTAGCTTGTAATCAGCTGGATTCTCTTAGACAGTGTGGATTTGACTTGTCTGTCTTTTTCTCTCTCCTAACCTTCGTCAGTCCAGTGTAGAGCAGCTGAAGACACATATGGGCATTGATTTTCGCCCAGAGCCATGTGGGCTGAACTCAAAGAGAGGTTGTCAGAAGAGTTGGTGAGAGGGAAGAGCGAGAGAGAAAGAATGTAAGAAAGAAAGACAGAACGGAGGACGGAAACCTCCCCAAAGGAGCATCTGACAAAAACAAGGTGCCGGCCTGACCCTCACCACCTTAAACATGGTGAAACTCCAAGAGGAAAAGTAAAACAGTGCAACAACAGGAATGAGGCAAAAATAACAACAGCGTGAAGGGTTGCTTTCATTTCCCTTTTTTCTGCCTGGATTTTTTATGGTTTCAACAAAGAAATTAATGCCCAATTCGAGTGTGTCCATTGGGCCACAATCTGTCGGCACGCTTTGATGTGCTCATTGTAGCTGCCTCTGAAGTTCTGTACGCCGAGTTCCTCTAACAAAGAGAATAAAATAGAAGGATAAAGAAAGAGATAGCAAGGCCTGTTTTTCTATTTGGCAAGGCACCGCTTGTATTCCTCGCGGACATTCTGCCCTCAGCTCTCCTTCCTCCAGCTCTCGTTTACCTATCCAGCTTTCGCGTTCTCTCTCCGGTGCTGGGTCTTGTCGAAAGGTAAGCACTTGAAGAAAATTAATGATCAAACAGGTGTATCTCATTTTTGTTTCATGTTTATTTGTGTCTTCTCTAGATCCCCCATGCATTCTTCACCATACCCCACACAAAGGTTTGTTGTTTCCCTTATTTTAAGTGCCAAGCCTATCTTTATCAAACTTGCAACTTCAGGCACCAGGAAAGAATTGTCTTAAAAAAAAAAGTATTTAAAGAAAAACAAACTGAGATCTTACTTTATTTTATGGATGAGTCGACCCAACATACAACAGATCCAAGGTTGTGTAGAACACTATATAGACCTTTTTTGTGCCTCATTGTCAAGAAACACCATCACTGCTGCAGTTTTCTACTATTCTCATGCAACAATTTGAACATGCTACAAAGAACACAACTGTTTTCAGTTACATACTTTTGGAGTGAACCAGGCAGAAAAGTTACTCCCTCTAATCTTGTGCCTCCAAAGAAGGGTTAGGCCATAAAACATTACCCTAACATATCAGTCTCGACGTCTCTTCAATGCAACATCCGACACAGACTTAAGTTTGGCAGAGGCTGCAGAGATTCACAGCTAAATAGTGAGAAAC
Source organism: Alfaro cultratus (assembly GCA_903066825.1). NCBI lineage: Eukaryota > Metazoa > Chordata > Actinopteri > Cyprinodontiformes > Poeciliidae > Alfaro > Alfaro cultratus. Next base: position 51,309 of record CAEFZX010006897.1, read on the forward strand.
ATTTAATATGACAACTATTAGCTATACATATGACAGATTAAATTTTCAAGATGGAATTAATTAAGAAATGCATAAGAACTGTGTTAAGTTTGGTACAAGCAACGTACTGAACCTTCAGAAGGTTCATTAAAGTTTTGAGGAATCGAGGTTAAAGGCAATTTAGAGAAGGTAACTCCGCTTCATAATTATGGTCCATTTTGTGCTCCTTCATCACAGACAGTACAATTATTGTACGTTGAAGTTTGTAGTTGTAAAGTTACAAAACACAGGAAAAAAATCAGAGGGTATGAATAGTCTTATGAGACTCTAAAATCTTCATTTAAAGAATTTTCTTTTTTGCGTTTTACCATCTATTGTAATTCTGTAGCATTTCTGAGTTCAAAAGTTCAAAAAGGCTGCTGAAAGAGATAAAATGATCTCATAGGAGACTACATTATTTCCTCAACATTCTAGAAGCAAATTGGCACTTCAGGGAAATTTCAGATGTGATAATTTTTCCTGTAGTTAATGCAGTGGGTACATATTTTTGTAGTTTGACGTTACTTCTACATTTTAATGGAACATACTATTCATACATAAGTACATGTGGTTCATAAGGTATAAGGGTGAGTCTCTGCCTGAAGCCCAACAGTTGAAGTGTCTTGGTTCATGAGTGATGGCTGGATCATAAACTCATCTGAACCAATGAGGATACTGCTCAATCTGCTGTGTTAAAGAACAAACTAAGCTGAAAGGCAGAGTTATCAATTTGCAGCTCTACTTGCTGACATTTGGCCATAACATATGGATCAGGACGTAACAAGGAAGATCCAGAATACCAGATTCTGAAATGATGTTTTTCCATAGGTTGGCAAAGTACTGCAAGAGATAAGAAAAGGCAACTATAAAAAAAACAAAAAAAAAAACAGATGGTGATCATCTACATTGTAAGGAGGATCAGGCATTTAATCAGGATTCCTTCCTTTACAATCTACATGAACGAGTCCCCAGGGTAAAGACTGATCTCAATGAAGTATGTACAGGTTTCCTTCAACCTAGAAACAACTTCACATCTCCAAGAAGGAGCTGGAGGAGAAATTTTGATCTGGATTACCCACCTGGATGATTGCTTAGGATCCAAATATGGTTAAGGTGGAAGGATAAACAAAGTGGTAAATACCATAAATGGAAATGAAGGAAAACATTGAGTTCTCAAATTATGGGCAAGAAAGCCTCTTTTGGTGGGAGAAAACATGCACACAAACACATAAGTTAGAGGTCCGAATAACTAGTTCTCACATACACCATGATACTACTATAGAGGATGTAACATTCGGACGAGAGACTGTCATTCGTTCATTCATTTGTTTTGATTTTAAATCAGATAGGAATTTCTCAAAACACAAACCTTTATGGTTGTTTCTAGGCAGAAGATGCATAGTAAAGTAATTATCCTTTAAAGATGATTTAATACTTTCCCCCACTGTTTCAAAGTAAAGAAATAGCTCAGCGCTCAACATGCATCCACAGAATATTTACAAAGGAGTTACAGAGCAAGTGTACCTGGCCACAGCATAGGTATATTTCTGCTGTCTGAAATCAATCACCACCCTCGATCTGTGAGAAGCACAAACATCTTTCTCTTAACATCAAAGGTGTGCCTGTGTTTTCAGTGTTGTGTAAGCCTGTTCTTATTCTGTACACTTGACCTTCTGGCACCAAGGCCCATTTGTGGTTGATAGAGACAACAAATAAGACCGATCTTTATCTCCCTGATCATTACGCAACAGACGCAGAGGAAAGCACGGTACAGAAATAGCCAAAGGGCAAGGTGGATGGCCTGTCGTCAGAGCTCATCTTTCATACAGCCTGTACACCTGCATGCTGACATACTCACAAACAACGCATAATGCATCATACAGAGGCCTATGAGCCCTCGTGGGGTCGGATGTTGCAGCATGGACAAACAGGAAAAGAAGGGTTGATGTATATAAGCCAAGAGAAAAGATTATTTAAAGGGCGAAAAGAACTCTTAGAGTTCAAGAAATATCAAGAGTTGAAAACAAAAACTAGCTTTACAAGTCCTGAAAAGCTTTCAAGACATTTTTTAACATTGAGTACTGTACACAGACTCATTTGGTACACATTTAATGACATGCCAAAGAGACTCCCAAAGTGAGATGAGTTTCGCCCACCTGCTGCTGTGCACTGCTGGCTCAGGTATTAATTTCCTGAAAATATTGCAAACATTCTTAATACGCAAAAATAGAGTAACATAACATCATAGAAGACAAACATAAAAGAAGAATGTTATGACTGGGAAGAACATTAACAAATGCTGCCTGTAAAAAAAAAAAAGAAGTTTCTAACTATGACTATTTAGTAAGGTCATATGCTTCACATATTTTGGAAACCTTGGGCCACCATTGGTGGGAATTAGAATTGTTTTGGTTCTACAAGAACAAAAACAGTAGGTTAAAATTCACACTCAAAACAAGGCCTTTCCACAATGTTCCCCTGAGGAAAACGGTTTCAATAGCAAATACGCAGGAAATAAATTTTAGTGTTCCTCAACCTGGAATAACTTATTGTGTGTAATTATCTCATCAGCAGTAAATTCTGCTTGCCGATAAGAACGTTTTTATTTGACATAAGCCTGAAGCAAGTCTGCAAGTCACACTATGAAATGTTTGGGCATGTTTTCAGTTCAGTTCTACATGAACAGGATTATCCTTCGCAACAGAACATTTTCAAGAAGTGCTAAAAAGACAAAGTCAATAAAAGTATACATTAATCAACATATGCATCAATATTTACACATCTGAGTAATGACTAACATATATGACTTGTTTCACATCAAAATAAATCACACTGTAATGTTGCAAACCTGTTCTCTTAATTTTTGTTCAGCTTTACTTTCTTTCTTTGATCTCAGATCTGTATTTAGTTATTATATTAACCAAATGTAGTTGAGCTGCAAGAAAATTCCACCAAACTCCAATGAGGACTATCCTTTTTTGCACACATGTGCAGACATCAGCAAGTAACACACTTCTGTTAGGGGTTCTTCATTTGTTTATTAGCCACTGCCAATGGCGGGCCAGTAACCCACCATCAAAGGCTTTGCCCTAATACCACAGAGCCATCTAGAAAATAAAGCTGACTTTCTTATTTCTGCCTCCCTCTCACTCTGCCGTCCGCCCCGGGGTTTGTCTATGAAATTAAAATAAAATGAACGAAGCTCCCTTTGAAGAATGGACAAGATAGAGTGAGGGCTAAAACGACAGAATGAGAAAGAGACAAAGGGGAGGAGTGAGCAGTTGGGGGCCTTGTGAAGAAAGGCTAAGCAAGGGGCCAGAATGTGAGGGAGAGAGAGAAATTGTAAGGACTGGGGGAGAAACCAATGCTTGTGCAATTAAAAGTGCACACAAAAGCAAAATCTGGGTGCTTTCGATGCAAAGACGTTGTAGATCACTTCAGGGAACTCATCACAATGATGCAGTGTGTTTGAAGATGTGGTAGGTTCTGCTAACTGATGGTTTGTAACACCCCACTGGGGGCCACAGCCCACTATTAGAGCTTTCTGAACCTTTCACTTTCTCTGTTACTTCTATTTTCTTGTCTTGTTCTGTATGAACAGATGGGTTGTGTGTCCAAAGTTTGAGATTTGAAGTTCAGTTTAGACCATGTTTGAATTGATCTTTATCTGGGTCTAAGTTGTTGTTTTTCAAAGACAAAGGAGTCCCAACATTGGCCAGATTACAGAACTGATCAATCCAATTAAACTCCTTTGTTCTCTGTTCAATGACCACAGTCGTTTTAAGGCTTTCAGTGTCACACTGGAAACAAACAGGCTTTCAATGCAGGGATTCACTAGTGACGATCACACCCCAACGATATGGTTTAAAGATTGAATGAAGGAAGGAGTCAAAGGAGTGGATGATTGGATGGATGGGTGGACGGGATGAGATGAGTCATCCGGGGAGATACCCGAAAGGAGGCTGTGTGAAGACTCAGTGTGGGGTACAGTGTTCAGGAAATGACCTTTCCTGAACCTGATTAGGATCCCCTAACTCCACATGGAACCTGAAACCAGATGGACTTAATAAGAAGTGAGAACAAGATAGGGATGGGGTGAAAGACAGGAATGAAGAGATTAGGAGGGATGAGGGGGCGAGTAGATGCTCAGGAGAGGACGAGGGACTGTAGAATGTGAAGAACATGGAACGCTGGGTGGATTGGGCTCAGGATGTAAGATGGCATGGTCCTGCTACAGAATCCAAGTTACATAATAACTCCATATGTGGGACATTGAAATACTAATCAAATTATTCTGCAGTGACAGAAGAGGCTTTTACTTGACATCTGCATGAATTCCAGACAGCTGTAGCCTTAGTAGAGCAAGCCATTTAACAGCCAAAAAAGAAAAGGAAAAGCGCAAGAACAGGTGAAGGTACAAAAAATGTCAAAGAGGCAGAGCGTGAAAGACATTTAATGAAAACGGAAACTGAAAAGAGATATGGATTAATATGAGGGAGTGGGGGAGTAAGGTAATTAGAAAATGTGAGATAAAAGAGGTGTAATAGTTATAAAGAATTGCCAAGCAATATAAACATTAGGTTATTTGCACTCAAAGTATTTTTTATTTTTTTTACCAAAAAAAGTTCAATCAATTCTTTTTTTGGCCCCAAAAAAGTTCAAAACCAAAACACATGAAATAAATGAGAAAAAACAGAGGATGAAAAACAAATGGCAGACAGATGAGGGAAGGTGAACAAGGATTGGGAGGAGAACCTGTAATATGTCATGTCATCTTCAGTCTTCCCGCCAGAGATAATGTATAGAGGATGACCGCGATCAGCCGCGGACAGTCGCAGAGTCAGCTGTGGCACATCGAGGTCTTCCAGGACGACTCATCAGGCCATTAGTGCTCCGTAAATGATAATTTATGCGTCTGGCTTTAAATCCTGCCACGGGAGTTTCATCACCAGCTCCTTCCTAGTGTCTTCTGTCGCTAATTACGAGGTCAAAAAAGCAATTTGTACCATCGGAGAACAGTCCCCGTTTCTTTTCCACATTATCATCGCTGTAATTCAGACTTGTGGGCTGAATTACTCTGACACACACACGCACACACAGTTTAAGACAAAAAATCACACATTGTGGAAAGACACCAGCTGCTGGCAACACCTCCCTGACACCCTGGCAAGACGGTCAAATCAGAATGACTGGTCGTAGCTAGGCATTTGTGTCCACCATCTTTTGGGAACATGAATGGATGACAGTGTTGATGGTGATTAGAAAAAGTTAAGACTAAAACTTGTAAAACAGACAGCTTTGTTTCAGTCACGAGTTATGTAGATCTTAAACGTTTTGAGAACCCTTTGAATTCAGGCGGTTCACTTCCATAACCAAAGGCTCACAATGCATCACCCAGACACTCAACTCCTAAAAACATTTATCAGGCCTCTGCCTGGAAATGTCATGAATGAGTGTGTGCTGGGTGTTTGCCAGGACAAGCGTACTTTTCTAACTGCACTATGCTAAGTGCGTTTGGTTGAGGTTTATAGTGTGTGGTTGTTTTTTAGGGTTTAGGCCTAAATCTTTAGTTCCAATAAAAAGGACTTTTAAACATTTTGGACAGTTTCATCCTTCTGACTGTGAAGGAGTAGGACTGTGGAGAGATCATGGACCTCAAATCTACAAAGCATTGTCGGTATGAATTAGAGTGAAGTTTGAGACAAGGACCATCTTGTCCAACAACAGTGTCTGACCTCAAATGTTCTCCTGGGAGAAAAATAAAATATTCCCATGGACACGCTGCAAAATACTGTAGAGTCTTACTGGAAAAGTTGAATTTGATACAAGAAAAGGGTTGGCCACCTTCAATCCTCCATATCCATATTGGAGCCTATTTATTACGTTGGGATGATATTATTCATGTATGTGTAAAAGCAAGAGTGAAAACTTTTGGCAATATATTTTATATCTTCAACTAACTCATTGAGTTATGAACGAACAAAGAAAGCTTGAAAAAAACAACAACTCATATTTAGAATTACTTCTAAAACTCTGCAAGCACTTAAAATTGCCCCCTCCCACCCTGAGAAACTGAGGTCACCAGACACATTTGTGCTTTATGCATTATGAGGCAAGAGGCTAACATGCACACACACGAACTGGTGTAGTGGTGTTTGCGTGCTTTCCGAAGCTTTGCACATGGTGCACGGGACAGGACAGTGCTTTCAAAGGCATGTCAACTGGACACATTAACTCATAAAATAACCCCCTCTCCATGAAATATGCAAGACCAGGCCAAGAAGATGGAAGTTAACAATCCATAATTGATGTAAATGAGGAGCTCTCCCATGGCAAACACTGCATATCCATCCTTCTGCATGAGTGTGTGTTGCAGGGAAAACAGACTTGTGGGCTGAATTTTAAGTTGCCAGCAGTAAGGTCATAACCCCTGCCATCATGTACCGATGCTTCAGAAGAGTTGGACTGTAGCTAATAACAAAACCAAGCCAATGTAACACATGGTGTGGCACAGAGTTTTAAGTATTTTAGGAGATAAAACCATGACAAATGTTAGGAGACAAGAATGAGCTCAACAAGAATGCATCCTTGTCTTGACGCATGCACACATTAAAGCCTTCCATACTGCCCTGGCATAAATTGATAAAAGCCTGTTAATAATAAATACTCACACTCCTGAAGCCCCCCAACCCTGGGTAAACACATTGGCTCTTGTCTCTTTCTGTCTGCATGTATGCCAAGTCACTGGTTGTCTCACATGGCGGTCGTGGAAGCAGGATTAATATTTTAAAAAGCATAACTGTCATCTCTTTCTAAATCACTATCTCCAACATGCAAACGAACAAGATGATCATGTTCACATAGGATAAATAAAGTAACACTGATGGAGTGAGGTGCCATTGAGCTAAATCTTTGTGTTCTATGCTTTGTTATGCTATTTTTCGGACATCAGGAAAGAAAAAAAGGAGGTATACTTTACATTTGGATCTCCAAATATTTTATGGCATATGAAATATGGCAAAATAAATCTAAAAAATACGACAAGAGAAAACACTTCAACATCAGCAGAATATGCTCACCAACCAATGCCAGGTAAACAAGCATAACTGTGTCCAACTTGGCAATTCAGACATTTTAGTGACCCTTTGGACCAATCTGTGATTTTATTCCTGAGAGGAAATGTGCCACCATTGACAAGTGCAGCCAGTTTGTAGACCACTTGAGAAAATATTGAAGGGGTGTTAGAGCTTAGCAACCATTTTGAATGGAGGCTCATAACGGCCTTTTGCATCATGCATAGAAATATGTTTCAGGGGGAATGTACAAGTCTAATAGTGTTCCAGAAATTCTTTAAATACAGTAATGCAGTAAATATGTCTACTGAGGGTTCTGCACAAAATTGGTTCTGCACAGCTATATTTTCTCTAACCTTTTTGAGGTCTTTAAAGGGGGGTTTATTATGCAATAATCAACTTTTTTTCTATCTTTACATCGTGTTCTAACGTCATTCCCTCATCAAAAACTTGGATTGTTACTTTGATTCTTTCAAGCATGTTTAAGAAATTGTTTAATCTAAATGGGCAACCATTTGGGTGTCCCCATAAAATGAAGTGCCCATTAAGCTCTTCATTGGAGCTGCAGTTTCCAGCTGAGCTTCCCCCACACAGCTCCTCAGACTAGCAGCTGCAACAATTAACAAATACCTGGTAAAACTACATGTCTTTTCATACAATCTACTTCTCAGGTCAACAGTCCTAAGAACACATGTAAACGGCAAAATGGAGGAGCATCTTTGTGATGACGTACCGATGAGAGAATGTTAGAGTAGGAGCTTCTTAAAGAGACAGATGCCAATCGAATTACAAAGTCAAATTTCTTTTAAGTTATGTTTGGAATATACCACGTTTTTATGACAACTGAATGTAGCACAGCTGATTGTGCTATAAAAATGGCACATGTGTGCCTGGAAAATACATGGCAGTCCCGCTTCAAGCAAAAGAACGCAATAGAGGTGAAATCCATGTTGTTGGTTTTTTTTTTAAAAAGTTATTTTAAAAAAATGGATTCAGCTCCTTTTTATTTTACGCATCTTAAATAAAAGAAATCACCTAACAAAAAATATGTTGCCTACAATGGAAAACTTATTTCTGTCTTAGAATATTGTCAGGGTTGCATGGAGAAAGTGGACCAAAATGCAGACAGCCAGGCAAAGTCCGATGATGACAGATTTAATGATGAAAAGTAACAGGAGAACATGAGGTAGAAAAGAGGAGGATGTGGCAGTGACTGACTGACAATGAGGAGCTTAAATACTGGTGAGTTTATTACTATTAGATACATATTCTAAAATACTTGCAGCATTAAATTCAAGAATGGAGCTTCCACAAAATATTGACTGATGTGGGCACATCATATATTAAAACTATAAAACCATCAATAAAGTCATGTAAAAAGGTTCCAAAGAAATGCAAGTCTGTAGATGTGAAATAGCTGATATCACAAAAATTTGTGCCTGGGCTCTATATGGGTGCGTTACAAAGGGAAAATAAAATAAATAGTTTATTTTCACTAATTCTAAAACAGAAAACAAGTGTAGCACCCCACTGCTCTGTCATCTAGTAACTGGGACAAGAACTTAAACTCACTGATGGGGTGCTATTTGGGTTAGTTAAAGTTCTGGTAGATACCATGCAGGTTTACCTATGTTGAGTAAATCCTTACTCGTCCAATTACCTTACACACCTTTGATGTAATGTAAATAATGCCAGACAACTAGCTAAATGAACAGTTTCTTTTTAATAAGAACTTGGAGAAATAAAACCTTAGTTCCACATTCCCAATATTAAATGTTTCACAAAATAAAATAAAGCCGATAAGGCACTTTCTCTTTTCAGTCCCTTATGTTTTCCTCGCTTTAACTTTGTGTTTTTTAAGAAAAACCCTTACTTTTAACTATTATTTTACCATAACCAGAATTTAACCTGTTTCAATAACAGAACTCCGTATTTTTACCGAAAATTTACAGTATTAAACACAATATCACACATGGGCCCATACACTCTCACACACACACACACACACACACACACACACTGTTCGGTACCGGTTAAAGTTTTCGTTGCAGGCCTGATGAAGCTAGAGTGCGATGTGCTACGAAAATCCTCTTCTTCACTTTAAACAATAAATAAACTCAAACCTGCTCGCTCAGCCGACGTCCTCTCCGTCTAGGATGCTTCGCGAGTCCACTTTAATCCAGAACTCTGTCCCCCGAGTTGTAGGACCACTCCTCTGTCGCGCTGAAATCAGTGTCGCCATGTTGACCTGCTACTTTAGCCACCTCGGATCAGCCGCAGTTCTCCTCGGACCAGCCGCAGTTTTTCCAACGTGCTTTTCACTATAAAACACTTGTGCAGGTGTCCTACACACCGTGTGCAGGTTTACTGGCGCAGAACACGCCTAGAAAATCCAATTCCTTCTCCCACCTCAACCTCTGGAAACGTTAGCAGCGGTCTCCATTAGCTTCCTCCTTCTTCTCTCTCCCGCGTTCTTCTTCCTTCTACTTCCCATCATGCCACTGTCCCGTTTCCGTTTTTTTTTCTCTGTTGAGTTCACTTGTCCCTCGTTAATCTAAACTACTC
>CAEFZX010006899.1:0-174811 GCA_903066825.1 Alfaro cultratus
TAACAAACAAATGGCTTCTACCGAGATAATTATGTGAAATTAAATTAATTATATCCCAACTTCAGAAGATTTACCTTTACCTTAACAGTGCCCATTGATTCTTCCTATCAGTTTCTCATATTGACGTCATCAAACCAAATTTCAGATCTTCCATAACTGACTGACCTGCTGGCCTCAGGTTTGCAACCAGCTTCTGACTGAGAAACCAGTAACCTGCTCCCAGTGTCAGAATCTCACTGAGGAAGAAACTGCATTAGGTTTTCTATCACTTTATTATTTCTGCTATAACTGATGTATATTTGCATACAAAATAAGTCAATAGAGTTTAATTTACAATTTTTATGTCTTCGTGTCATGAGGTAGATTTTAGCCGGCTGGTGAGAGAAAAAGTAGATCTTGGTCTCAAAAAGTATGAGCTCCCCTGGTCTAGACGGACAGCAGCGGTGGATGTCTGAAAGATGGCCTCCGATGCAGATCTCCAAGGCTTACCACTCTCATTCCCTCAGCTCAACAAAAACAACTCATTCTTCGATGCTCCATAGAGCTGCCTCTGGATATTGCAGTTCCCTTATGATGTACAGAAAAGTCTTCACCTTATAGTTGAATCACAGCTGGCAGCTTCGTCCAAACTATGAAAATCCCGACGGTGAAGCTCTGAGTCCATGAGAGTCGCCAACTGAAACACGTTCTGTCTGAGCGTCATGAGTCTTAACACTATTTTCTAATGAAGTTACTGATAAGCCGGTGGCAGGTCGCCATCTTTCCTGACGCAAAGTACGGTGTGATGCCTACCAACCAATTGGAGAAGTTGTAGCCTGAGATGCTTCCCCTGTCATGAAATGGGGTGTGGTGAGGTGGTGAGGCAGACGCTAGAGACCCAGGCAGGATGAATGTGATGAAGATTTAATGAGTACAGACCAGGGGAAAAACAGTCCACAACCGTGGCAGCACTGCTGAGCGGAAAAAACAGAGGACTCACGACAGGTAGCGCACGGCAAACGAATGGACAAAACAGGCTAACAACAGACGAACTCAGACGAGGAACACAGGACACAGGTGGGACTAAATACACAGGGATCAATCAAGGGAACGAGACACACCTGGGATCAATCAAGGGGAGGACAGGACAACACAGAGAGCACAGAGACACAGAACTAGAAATAAATGCACAGGAAAACTTGAAACTAAACACAGGAAAACACAGAACCTGACATCCCCTCCTCATTAGCATATAATTATGTCCCTTATTTCCCAGTTTTGGTGGAAAACAGATAAATGAAAAAAGGGAAATTGAAAAATAATTAATGAAAATTGAAAATTGGAAAAGGATAAATGAAAAATGGATGAATAAAAAAGAGATAAATAAAAATGGGAAAATGAAAAACAGATAAGTGAAAAGGAAAAATGGAAAAGCATAAATGAAAATGGAAAATAGGAAAATTTATATTTTACTCATTTATTTATTTTCCCTATTTATTTATTTAATTTTGGCTGAAATGGCTCTCCATAATTTCCAAGACTAACCCACAAAATATGGATTTATTTTTTTTCTAGCAAATTTTCAACTATTCAAACTTTTTTCTGGAAAATCTTTGAAATTCATCTCAGAATTTGAGTTCTTTCTACTCAGTTTTCAACTTCTCAAACTCAGACATTTCCTTGTTTCTTCTAGAAAATTTCTGAAATTAATCTAAAAATTTCTGATTTTTTGTAGACGTTTTTCAACGTTTCAGACTCAGAAATGTCAGAGCTTTTTCCAATGACATCTTGGATTAATATCAACATTTCTGAGTTTTTTGGTGTAAAAACTTTTCTATCTACAATGGTAATATGGTGGTATTGGGGGGCAGCAGCTGACTGATCCACCACTAACAGAAAAGTAGCATCAAACTTTACCTGCAGGAGCTCGATGGACTCAGCTGCAGCCGGCCTTCGGATAAAGAGAGCAGGCTGCTCAGGCAGCCTGTTGGTCTCCGGCCAGCTTCGCACGCTGAGAGAAGGTCCTGCGGCCTCCCTCACATTTCACCAGCACTACATTTGTTCGATCTTCTTTCTACTTCCCTTACCATCTGTGGTCTTAATGAAGCCGTCACGAAGCTGTCATTCATTCACAAGCTGCTACGCCTCGCTAACAGGGAAGCGGCAAAGCCTGGAGCTGAAACACAAAGTTCCAGTGACGACTTTCACCCCGTCTCCATTTTGTACCTGCAACGACTCAACCTTAAAGAGTAAAAGGCGAGGCTTGGCTTTACTTGTTCTAGGAATAAAAACACATTAGCAGAATGAGTAATGACTAATCACAGCATGGCTTGGAATATCTTGATTCAAACTGAGATGGTAGTCGTGAAGAACAAAAGGGAAAGTCTTGCTGTTGGAGGCGGAGGAGTCATGGCAACGGCCGACCGCTGGGAGGCTGCGGATCGACAGAAGGGATTCTGGTTCTCGTTCACATGGAGTCGCACATGGCTGCGACGGAACCGCAGGCTGCACAGATCGGCATGAATCCACGCCCTCTTGTTTGTTAACTATCAATGTCTTTTGTTCAGCAGGCAGTGTGGTGCCCACGCTTAGAGACGCTGACGCACAAAGCATCTCTGCACGCCGCGACGCGGCCGCTGAGGAGAGAGGAGCTAATCCTAAATTATAGAAATGAAATGTCAGAAGCTGCAAAAACTGTTTCCCACTCGCAATGAGAGACGCTATTTTTATTCAGTGTCAGAGTTTAACAGTATCAGAAAATAGTTAACATGTTAGATGTGATTATTATAATGTAAAGGCAGAATCAGAAGTTTGTTTTAAAGAAAACTGGATATTGTTGCTTAATTTTTCATAATTAATCAATTTACCGATGAAAAAACAAGGAAATCCATCCATCCATTTGGAGTTAAATCATTGAAAAACAAATTCAATTCAACTCAACAAAGCTGTATTAATGTCATCCAAGTATCTTCAGAGTCATTATGGTTCATTTGTTCATGGAGGAACTTCAGAAACAATCAGCTTTCCAACCAAACTGACAGAAGACTATTGCTCTATAACAATCTCAGGATTGTCATGACATGTTAACATCTCAACTACTGTGTAGCAGAAATGATATTTCACAGTAATATGTCCCAGCTAAGTAGTAGGAATGTGCAATATAAACGGTATCCGATAGAAACAATAGAAAGTTGGCCTGCAATAGAGATCTCTAGTCTACCAGCTAATGGCTTAATGGCCGTCATCAAAACGGAGCAAGTGGGAAGCAGCACCACTGAGTGTTTAAAGGGAGACCTTGTTACAAAGACAGGTGTGAAACAGCTGAAACACTGACTTCCTTTAAATCTTGACTAAAAACCCACCTGTTTAGGATTGTATTTGAAATCAATTACAAATTTAATGATGGAACTTGACTTCATGTAATGTTTTGACTGTTGATTCTATGTTGCAATTGCACAAAATCCGTGAGGTCCGTGTACGGATCCTCGTGCCGGAAGCCCGTTGAAAGGCTGTTCACATCTTTTAAACTGTGTGATTGTGAGCGTGAGTGGGAATAAAAATACCAATAGGTATTTTGTTCCATATAACACAGTAGGAGTGTAACCGGTAAACCTTTTATGGATGCAAACTCGACTAAAAACCAACCTGTTTAGGATTGTATTTGAAACGTTCTCAATTACAAATTTATTGATGGAACTTGACTAAATTTCGTGTTTTTATTGTTGATTCTATATTGCATTGTGTTTCTGTTTTTGATATGATGTAAAGCACTTTGAAATGCCTCGCTGCTGAAATGTGCTATACAAATAAAATTTGATTGATTGATTGAAAACATCAATTATCTGGACCTGGTTTGAGTTTAACATCCTGCGGTCTCAGCGCGATGCTCAGGAGGAGTGCGGCAGATGTCACGGTCAGACAGCGAGGGGTAAAAACGCATGAGGGATCGGTGTAACCCCGCCGGGATGCACATGGGGTACAGAGAGTCCAACTGACCCCATTTCTAACTCTCTAATCCTGATCATTACGTCTGAGCGTAATGATCAGGAGGAGTGCGGCAGATGTCACGGTCAGACAGCGGAGATGCACCGTGGGTGCAGTGACAGTCTGACGGTCTTTTCGAAACCAGAAGAAGAAAATGTCGTAAAAACGTACAGTGTGACTCCGCAGGACCGCGCACAGAGTAAAAAATGTTTAAATGTCTTCATCTCATCAGACCAGGAGCAGAAAAATGTAATCTGCAAAGTGTGTGAAAGGAAATACAAGCAATTTGTTTTACCACCTTAAAACGACGCATGTAGTTAGTTGAATACCAGCAATACAGCTGACTACAAGAGCCGGTCACAACACTGGGAATAAAAAGCAAGATTTAACACAGATATCCATTACATTAAGCTTACTGTGTTTCTATGTAGAGATGTATTATTTACTTATTTAACTTTGATTTAACCAGGTAGTCATCGTTGAGACTATGCTGCTGCTGCCTATCATTGCCACGTCTCCATTAAAATGAGATTTTTTAAGGGAGGAAGCAACATAAAACAAAAGAGTTATAAAGCAAATAACATCCACAAAAACTAATATTAGACATGTTTTAACACTTACATACATATTTACATTCCACTCAAATAGTATGTGATTTTTTTTGTTTGTTTCTGTTGTAAGTTTTACACAAATCATACTGTGACATTTATCGTTACGGCCACCCATCACAATCATGATGTGAATTTTAATCCATATCGCACATCCATACTAAGTCTCTGCTTCTATCTTGGATAAGTTTTTCAAATTTACTGCTGCTTGATTGGATGAAATTTGTACATTTCTGTGGGGATAAAGGTCTTAAATTCAATTTATAATGGTCTTAAAAGCCTTACATTCGACCATAAATCTATCTTTCCATCTCCCATCAGATGAATTCAGGCCATACCAGTTCCTATGTGTGAGCTAACAGGCTGTGGTTTTGTAAAACACAAAATCAGCAAGAAACATCTTACATTTTGTACAATTTAAAATGTGTTGAACTTGTGATCCAAGGCTGACATCAGGATTTTCAACAGCCAATAGCGAATATCTGGACAGCCTTTCAAGTGGTTTCTGATCAAAATAATTACCTCACCAAAATGAGGCCATGTAGCTCCGCTGTGACCCTGAATTCACGTAAAAAGACTTTCCCAGATTTAAACGCAAAATAAATTAAACTATGAGGTGTTGCTTTTCCCACCAGAGCTAGTGGAGAAAATGCTTTTTTGTGAGTGTCAAATTGGGATGAATAAGCATTCCCAAGAGCCAGAGGTTGTTCTGGGCCATGGGGAGTGTGGCCACATTGACGTTAGCCAGCGCTCTCCTTTTATAGACGCAGGCGGCCAAAGCTAGCAGGCCATCGCAGCGGCCTGGACAGACACTCACAACTACAGGGTCTGGAGCGAGCTTCATGCTCCGTCCCTTTCATTTATCCACTCATTCTGTCATTTCTTCAGCTGCAGCATTCGCCCTCTTTAAGCATCTGTCTCTGTCAGACTCACCTCCCACCAACCCCCAAACCTTTGGCTGCAAACGCATCCGCCTTCATGCTGTTTTACTTCTGGATCCACTGCTTGGTAAATTGGCTTTCAGAATTATCAGGAGAACATACATGTGCAGGAAAAGATTAAGAGAGGGAATTGTGCCCAGCATGGGGGGAGATGAAACTGGGGGGTGTTTATAGTAAACTAACTTTCTGGGTGCAGCTGGATAGTGTCTGCAGAGCAGTGACGAGGTTCAGCTTTTTATTCCACAGCCAAACAAAAGACCAGCCATGCTGACTTTATTTCTCCTCTCAAGTTGTAAAAATATTCATCTCTGAAAGTTTAAAAAAAGACCTGTATATTTCTGAGTTTGTGTAGTAGAAAAACAATCTGAAATTTTGAGATTAATCACAGAAACATTCTACAAAAATGTGTCAATTTCTAAGTTTGAAAAGTCAAACATTTTCTAGAAAAAAACAGCAATTTTGAGATTAATTTCAGAAATTTTCTAAATGAAAAGAAAATTTCTGAGTTTTAGTAGCTGAAAAATTGCTAGAGAAAATTCAGAAGTTTTGAAATTAAGCACAGAAAATTTAATGAAAAAAAACTGAAATTTCTGTTTGAAAAGTTGAAAATTTGCTAGAAAAATACAGAGAAATTTTTAGATTAATTGCAAAAGTTTAGTAGAAAAAAACTTGTAAATTTCTGAGTTTGAAAAGTCAAAACTTTGCTAGTAAACCTCATCCGCCTTCATGCTTTGGATGGAGATTCACCTTCCAGCATGACAATGTTCTACAGCCAGAAGTGCAATAAATTAAAGTTGCATTAAAATGGCCTACTCAAAGTTCAGATTTATATCCGATTGAAAATCTGTGTGGAGGGTTGAAACTTGGTGTTTACAGACGCCCTCCAACCAACAGAGCTTGAGTTATTTTGAAAAGAATAAACTGAAATGCAATATGCAAAGCAGGAAAGGCTTTGTACCAAAAGCCTGTAACCAAGCAGCTTCAGCAAATACTGTGAGAGGGCCACTGAGGACAAAAGCAAGTAAAATGTTTAGACTTTTATTTGTGGAAAATGGAAGGAAACCAGGAAACATTTTCCTCTCACTTCATAATTGTGTAGGTTTGTGTTGGTCGAATAAACATGCCAACGACTGAATTTTGTGGATGTAACGTGGCATAATGACACTGAAGACTTTTGAAAGGTATTTCATCCTCATGTTGGGTACTTCATCCAACTACTTCATGTTTTTTAAAACAACAAAACTCAGATTAGAATAGCAAACGTTTATATTTTCCTCTTTTTCCACTTTTAAGTGGCACGACTGAAAGAAGGCCAGGAGAAATTGGCTTTGCCGGTCTTTCCACTCAGTGAAAATCATGTATGCTTTTCTGGAGGCGGTTGAAAGAGTGAAAGGAATAACTGGAGCTGCAGCTTGAAGTTTTGTTCCTGTGGTTACCTGTTAATTGGGTGGGAAGAGTTGCTGAATGGTGGTGACTCAGACGAGGTGACTGACCCTGTCAGCGAATGGTTTGAAAAGGTTCTGGGAGTTCAGCTTCATCAGAACCTTTTACTGACACACTGAAGTCATTATCTTCTGTAAGAGAAGGATCCCAAAGCAAAGATGATCGTAACTTCGATTGATGGAGCTCTAATAGACACCATGAATCTTGAGGGGACAAGAAGGACATTTTACTTGGCACCTAAAGGTTGAACTAAAACATTAAAAAGCTCCCAGAGTCCAAACAAATACTGAAATCTGGTACCAGTCAAGGTTAGCTCTGCTAATGATTAGCTTCCTGTATTGATGGTGCCTTACGGTAAAACATCAATGCTGGTGCCAGTGCAGGCGAAAAAACTGATGAATAATCAGAAAAGTATAAGCATAACCATCAAAAATGTCAACACATTGAACTAAAGACCGCAACTATGAGCTCCAAAACAAAACAGAACTGCTAGCTGCCGCTAAAGTCTGCTACTAGGGAACATTGAGGACCTGCCAGGAGAGCCTGGGGAGCTTTGCTGTGGTGGGCGAAGTTTTCCTCTTCAACACAATCTTGAATAAAACAAATTTTAAATTCAAACTATAATTTTGTGTGACCATGGAGAAGCTTTGGATTGTCTCTAATTATTAAGTCATCATTGACAACATTGTATGTTTAAAAAACTAGGCCTGATTATGTTGCGATGTTAGCATATCAGTGGCGATGCAATGGTGTGGCTTCATCCTTGAGATTTTAAAGCAGTACTGTCCAAGCTAAATAAAGCCCATACTGTCATTGAAGACATTGATGAATCCTGAATTAGTCTGCAGGGGTTGATCTAGGGGAAGACTGTGGATTTGGTGGCTTTAGAGGAAAGAAAGTACTTTTCTTTACACCTATGGAGTTAAATCTCAAACCCTTATTCTCACACTTTTACTAAACATTTGGCACCTTCCTTAATATTTGAGCTAAATTATTCTTTTTCAAGCATACACACAGCGTTGCATGTTCAAAAAAGTATATTGGGCCCCCAGTATTCATGGGCGGTTGTCCCTAAAAACTGCAAAAGCTTGAGACTCCATCTAAAAACACCCAAACCTGCCAAGATTAAACACCAAATAAACCTTAAGACACACAGAGGAAAATCTCTTGGCATTACTTACGAGATAGCATACGCTGCCTGTCTTTTCTGTGCTACGGCTGTGGAGTACAACCAATCAGCACCAAGGAAAATGAAGGATGCTCCTGGATTGGCTGCTTTGCAAACGCCAGCCAACAGCATGTCAGATACCACCGTGTTAAGGTATTTCAGCTTCAAAGATGCGTTTTCTTTGGAGTATTTTATATATATATATTTTATATAAGTGAATACTGAACCGTGTCTAGGCGGGGCGTGGTTTATATCTGATAGCTCTGACATCAACACTAGCGTCATAAAACATTTGAGGCTTTTAATCTGCCTTGAAGAGGCCATATTATTCAATATTCACTTTCATTTGGCCCTCTCCTGCTTCTAGAAACAGCTAAAGCGCTAAACAGCCATTTCCTGGCAGTGAGTTAATGTTTTTGATGTCTGGAAAACGAGGCGTTTCAAAAACCTTCCAATTATGATGTCACAATCGGCGGGCACTGCCCCTCACCCACCCGCTGTATGCACTGTACTATGGCTGCCGGGAAAGACAAAGTGTTTTGTTGTTGACTTTCCATCCAGAAACCACTTGCTACATTCTGACTCCACTTCTGCTTGTCAAGAAGCAGACATGTACTTACATGTTGTATAATTGTATAATCTGTTTGCAGCCATTTTCACGTGCGTAAATATTGAGTTGGGGGCGTGGCCAGCAGCAGCCTTTTTGGATTTAAAGTGACAGAGACCTCTCCAGAGAGGGAACATATTAAAAAGAGGTGTTGGAAGTTTTTTCGTTTTTCAGTTTGTTCATGTTGCTTTGAATTCTCCTTTTTGCTTCGCGACTCATATTCTTCCATTTTTCTCTCTGTTTCCGAACAGAGTGCCTCAGAAAAGATGTGTTTTTCATAGATTACACCTAAACACACTTTTCATGTTTTCTGCCATTCCTGTGCACACCTGCAGTTGTGAGGGACTCTGTATTTTTTCAAATACTGATGAAATATTAACAAACCTACCTGTGTGTCTGACTGTCCCTGCCTCCCTCAGAGCAGCTTTCTCCTGATGACACCATCCTGAAATATTTTCATCAGAGCTCCACTCCTTTCTTACAAAGCCTTTATCAGACTGCCTTTGATTTTACCGCAGACATCCTGCTTACTGTGATTTTCAAAGTGAATGTGCCATGAATCCCAACAGGAATTTCTCCATCCAGTCGTAAATAATTGTAGCTTCATTTATGATTATTGCGCTTCTTTTATGGTTTATGTCTTTACTGTTTGGTTAAATCTGTTTTTGCCTCAAGTTAAGGAAATTAGATCTGTTTAATTTTTGGCATTTTCTAAATGTTGCAATGACCAAAAGCTTCTGCACTGACACAAACGTGTTTCACAAACTCTGCAGCTTCAGTTGTTGTGTACGTCGTTTTTAAACTCGTTTTTATCACATTTTTAATAAAAAGCCAAATCGAGGCGGTGAAACAACCATGATGAAGCTAATGTATTACTCTAATCAGCAGACTGATTGCTATAAAACAAGGCTTTAGTGTGCAGTTATTTAAAACTCAATTGAAAGGTTAAGAATTTGCCTTCTAATAAAATTGACTGGCTTAATTTTAACATTATAAACAGTGAGATTGACTGAGTTCTGGATATTAAAGTGATTAAACACCAGCCCTGTTTAGTCCACTTTAATCCAACTCCAGTCCGTTTGCCTAGAAAGTCCGGTTCGTTTGTGGAGGTGTGAATGTGCAGCCAGACTAAAAATCAAACCTTGGTCCCCTTCAAACCTTGGTCTAAGTTCGGTTGAAGTGAACTCTTGTGTGGTTTCAATGCATATGTGAACGCCAAGCAGACCGGAAACTGCTCCAAAAGCAGAAAATAGACCAAAGCGCAAGGCATTCTGGGTAAATACAACCAAAACAAATGTGCTAGCCTAGCGCTAACAGGAGAAATTATTCAAGGCATTTCACCAAAGACAAATGAAAATCTGACCCCATTCCATTTGTGTTTAAATTTTGTGAAGAAGGAAGTTGCTCTCAGTGTCTTCAGAGGTTTTTTTGTTGTTTCCTTCAGTGGTTCTTGGTGCAGCGCCCCCACAGGTGAGGACTTGTTTTATGTCAATAATTCAAATATTAAGTAATTATTTACTTAAAACAAAGTCCTAGGTCTTGTCGAAAAGTTACTTGTAAGTTAGTTTTTTCTTATTTCTAGTGTATTAAGATGTTTGCAGTAGAAACAAGATTAAAAAAAAATACTTGCTAAGATTTTGTGTTTTTGCAGTGTAATGCCATGCTACTGATTAAAGAGATTGTAAAGAAATTGCCTAGTTTGAAAACAAATCTACCAACACGTTTCCACATTTTGGATAACATTTATTTTAAATTATTCAGTATATTTATTTCCATTTTAATGTGAAATGTCCTGTTTTTCCTGAATTTTCCCCAAACCTCGGCACAGTTGCAGGATATAACTGTAATAGATGCAGCACAGATTTATTCTAGCATCACCAGATGTGAATAATACCAGAAAGGATTCCTGATCACGTTGCAGAGCCCCGCTGACCTCTGAGCTGATGAGGACAGAGAAGGGGAACGAGCCACCGGGGGGGAACAGATCCTCTCCACCTCCTCTTGCTCTCCCATCATGCACCTCTCTCCTCCTGCTCAGGTTCTCTCCCCTTGATGCTTCTTCATGCACAGAGGCCAGTCATCCATGCTGTTTACTACGCCCTCTCAGGGCGCCGTGGCCCAGCTTCCATTTCTCACCGGTTATCTGTACCAGCACCTTCATCCAGTCATCATCACAGCACTGCAGACCTCACATCTTTTTGAATATGATGCCACAAGTTTAGCTCACATATCTTTAGGCTGTTTCACCCATTCTTCTTCATCCTTAAAAAGTCATACATATATATATAGACCAAAATTTGTGGCCTTAAATCGTCTTAAATTAATTAAAAAGTAAGTTGGCCTTTAATATGTCAATCTCAAGTCTTACATTTTGTATTGACAGGACTAGTTAATATTGGATTGTCAATGTATTTTCTATTTTTGTTTTTCTTTTGCTGGAGTTTGAGTGACACTCAGACATCTTCATTGCTTTCTGTGACTCGAGACATTGAGGCTACCGCTAACTAACTGCTAACATACCTTAGCTAGCTAGCTTGGGTTTTTTTTGCATCAATCATGGATAACTGCAGATTTATCCTCAGTTGGCTGGACGAAGTTTGCACATTTCTGTGGAGATATAGGTCTTAAATTCCATTTAAAGTGGCCTTAAAATGTTTTAAATTCATTTTTTAAAAATAAGTTGAATATGATGCCACAGGTTTAGCTCACAATAGTCCAATAGTTACATTTCATGTTGGACTAAATAATCTCAAATATTTCATGTATTTTGTTTATTTTGCGAGACTTTTCTGTCAGGCACTCAAACATCTTCATTGCTTTCTGTGACTAAAAGACAGTTGAGGCTACCGCTAACTAGCTGCTAACATACCCCAGCTAGCTTGCTAGCTCGCTTTTTGCATCTGTGGTGGATAAGTGTAATTTTACTGCCAGTAAATTTGGAAAAAGTGAAGTGGTGTGAATACTTTTATGAATGTACCGTAAATCGTATAAAAGCTGACTGGGTTTGTGCTTTTATTTTATTTATTTTGAAGTTTACCTCTTTTATTTACCTTTTGCTATATTTATTTTAAAAAAAAACAGTACAGAAAAAGTTCTAAACTTGACAGAATAAACACTGAACTAATCAAAACTGACGCATGGTGAATTCTTGGTGAATTAACCTACAAGTCTGTGTAGAAAAGATCAATAATATGTCAACAGCACAAGTTTGGTGGATTTTTTTCTTGGAAACTTGTTTTTCTTTTTTAAAACGGTAACTTATATTGTTTGGATTTCATGGGCATCGCTGCAGTACCTGTGTAGATAAATTTTTTTTTTTTTTTTTTTTTTGAGAAATAGGCCAACATTAATTTCATATCTTCACAGTCTTGTTTATATCAGCAAACCACATATTGGGGTCATGAAGTTCCTCTGGCCTGCAGATTTGAAATACATTCGCTTTTGCAGTTTGCTGTAAAGTAAAAAGTGTGGGATTTTTTTACAGGGTAGAAAACCACTCTGAGAGCTTTTTGACCTCCACGATTTTCTCTCTTTCTGGCTTGAGTGGGGTTGATGATACATTTGATTTGCTTGAAAAATAATGCTTAGCTTTATTATTTATTTTAAAAAAAGAATTTCATCTCATTTCTCTGAGCTGCAGTGGCCTCCGTCTGCCTGGGGCTCAGAAACAGAAAAGCCACCAGAAGAAGCAGGACTCAGAACTGTGCGGATAAAAAAATTGAATTAATAAAAACTGAGATGAGGCTAAGTAACAAGCATTAGGTCTGCCTCCTATGTCTGGCATCTCCTGGGAACTCTTGCAGAGCAACAGATGGTAAACTCTGAGTGACTCAGCCAAGTCTCGTTCATGCACAGTCCTCTACTGGCACCTACTGGCCGAACACTGCAATAACAAACCCCCAAAGTTAAAGAAAATAATTCTATATGATGTTATTGAAAGCTGTTTTACCTCCAAACCTGCCTGGAAACAAAATTCTTGAATCAGTTTAGCTCAGTAACTGAAGCTGAAGCATCTGCTGACTGACGATGATGAGAAATATGAAGCTCTAATGACAAACACATGTGAGTCTTCCCAGAATCTGGCCCAATCAAACGCAGCAGATGCTAAATAATCTCTGCCATAGATGTAAAGAAGGACAATGATAAAGCATTAGAATGACAGATGGAGGTGAGAATGGATAGACTGGGAACTAAAAATGCGTAACAAATGAAGCAGGCAGGGGAGCTGTGGACTGCCAGACCCGCTCAATCAATCAAAGCTCTAACAAGACGACGAGCAGCAGCTTGTTTTTACCAAGAGGAGGAACTTCCTCTATTGGAGCAGAAACGGATATAAAGGGAAGAACACATGGACAGTTTCTCTTTGGCTGCTGGTTTTATGGGCCTGAGCAGGATTCTGTTTTATTTTGACCTCTCTGTTCGTTGTGATGCACAAGGCAGCAGCTCACTCTGGTCTAAAGTCAAAAGCCATTCAACACTCATAGCTGGGAAACAAATCAGCCAAAGATTTTCAGGCTGCATTCACACCAGCCCTGTTTAATCCGCTTTCAGTCCAACCTCAGTCTGTTTGCCTAGAAAGTCCGGCTCGTTTATGGAGGTGTGAATGCGTAATCGGCCCAAAAAAGCGAACTCTGGTCCGCCTACAAAAGCAGGAAGTGGACTTCAATGCAGGGCATTGTGGGTAAATACAACCAAAACAAACGCTGATAGGACTAATAACTCGTGGTCTTTAGTTAACGACAAAAGAGAAATCTTTGGTCCCCAATCTAACCGAATCTACCGGACTATCAGCTGTAAAAACATCCCAACTCTGATCAATATAAAAAATCGATTGCAGTTGGGTGGGCAAATCAGATTTCAGTGGCATTTCCCTGCTGTGTGAGCGTGGTCTAAGTCAGCAGCACACATCCTGGACGGCTCTCTTTGGAGTTAGAGCACCCCCTGCTGGACGGAGACCAGACCGATGAACGGATGGAAGTTAGAAATCCTTTGTTCGCTTTCTCTTCACAAGTCCCAGGGAATCCGGATCGCAGCTTAAATTGATTAACAAGATTCATTTGAAACTGAGAGACTCAAATAGTTTCCTTCTGCTTGCATCATAAATCATTAGTCATCTGTGTCGCAAAAGGGCTTGTGCTGTCATCCATTATCTGTTTCACTTGGGAACGCTTATAACTTCAGGATCTTATTAAGATGGAAAAAATGAAGAAAATTACTGCAGCTGCTTTAGACACTCTGGTTTGCTTATATCTGCATTTTGAGTGCAGCAGATGTGTCAGATCCCTATTGCTCTGTCATTTTACCATCCTGACCAGTACGCTGCAAAAACACAAAATCTTTCCAAGTATTTTGATCTAGTTTTTAGTGCAAGTGTCTTAATACACTTGAAATAAGACAAAACTAACTCACACATAACTTTTCAGCAATACAGTATATTGGAATTTGTTTTGATGAAAACGTATAATTCCACTGACAGATTATTTCAATTATAATATGGGAAAAGGTCTTATGAGTGAAATAATCTGCCAGTAGAACTTTTTCATCAATATTAAGGAATTATTAGCTTAAAAGAATCTCCTATATATCTTGGTGAAAAGTTTTTATTATTATTTTTGAACATTTTTAGTTCCAGAAGGCCTCAATTTTTAACTTTTTGAAATTTCCGAGATGAATCTAAACATATTTCTTGCAAATCTTTTGATTTGTGGAGCTCAGAAATGTAAGTGTTTTTCTGGGAAATATCTGAGACGAATCTCTAAATATCTAATATATACATACATACATAGGAGTATTTTTACTACTTGGTACTTTTTACTTTTACTTGAGTAAATATATGCTGAAGTAGTGCTACTCTTACCTGAGTACAATATTTTCTGGTACTCTTAGTAAGCCGTTATAGGTTTAACAACTTATCATGTGTTTCTTATCTAATGTAAACACTACAATTGCAAAATTGTATTTTTTTTTTTTACATTAGCAAAATATAGACAAAGTTTTGCACATATTTATCTACTGCTTCTTTCCTTTTCTCTTTCCACCTTGGAGAAATTCCTCCATCTTCATTTTTAAGAATATCTAAACAGTTTTTCACCTCTGCTCCTCCTGTGTATCTTTCTCTCCTCTCCTCCCGTCGCCTCCTCATTGTCTCCCACACCGATGACCTCATCGCGCAGCACTGACCCCCACCTGCTCCACTGACGGGGTTGAAGGGCCCCATGTGGGCGGCTGGGGCGCCGATAGCCAATAGCGCACAATGTGCTGTCAGAGTCCAGCGGGTCTCGATGAGCCATCTGAGGCCGTTTGGAGCAGAACAGACGCCGCTGGGGGGGCAGAGGACTCGTTTTCAGGGTCTTAAGATGTTCTTTGAGATGGGATGAGGCAGAGAAGAGGAGGAGGAAGGACGATGATCATCTGTTCATCCATAAAACTCGACCTAGAGGCCGTTCTGAGTTGCGTTTTCATGTTTTCAGCTTTCTCCTACAACCCAAAAACATGACTGTCCCTTTAAATTCCCCCTAGGTATCAGTATTTACAGGCAAATGGATGTTTTTATTAAGAAGGTTTAAATTCAGGCCTGACTTGATGTGATTTAAGAGGTTAAGTAATTGTTTTCATCTTTATCTGTAAGTAATAAATATGAAATTACAACACCCTACCTACATACTGCCACTGGTAAAATATGTGTTAAAAGTTTAACATGCCAAACTAAAGTTCAGGAACTCCAACTGTTATTTAAAAGGGGAAATAAATTCCACGTTTCTCTGGTGACCAACAATAGAGCCTTGTGGAACTCCATAGATAAATATTTATTTATGCGGATGAAAAAACTTGGTTAAATGGGACGTTTTCTCATATTGTGCAGTAGTTTACAGTAATATTAGAAATTTATTTGGACTCTACTGGGTCATATGTTTTAATTGAAGTATTTTAGAGCACAGTAAGTCGTTGCAGAATAATTAATTGAGTCGTTAGTCTGCATTTCTGATTAAAACTGAACCACGTAACCCTCTGATTAAATTTAAAATAACTGATTTTTGAGCAGTAAAGGGCATAATTCAGCCTGCGTGTGTGTATATATATATATATATATATATATATATATATATATATACAGTATATATGTGTGTATACACACATACTCACATTCTTCAGGCTCCTCCTCATTCGTTTTCTGAAAGGGACCAAGAATACAGCCTTGTGGATCTCCCCTGATAAATATTCATTAATATGAACAAAAAACATGTTTGAATTGGACTTTTTTCATATTTTGCTGAATTTTACAGTAATCATAAATATTTATTCAGACTCTGCTGGGCCATGTGTTTTATTTAACTTATTTTAGAAGTACAGTAAGTCATTGCAGAATGATTAATTGAGTCTTTTCTGATTAAAACTGAAGGTTGAAAGCAGAATCTTCCCCGTAAGCCTCAGAATAAATTCAAAATGACTGATTTTTGAACAGCAAAGGACATAATTCCCCTTGGGTTGGAATGTCAAGGGCGTTGCAGTAGAAAAGCTGCCATATTGACAACACCATGCCTGCCAGTGTGTGTGTGTGTGTGTGTGTGTGTGTGTGTGTGTGTGTGTGTGTGTGTGTGTGTGTGTGTGTGTGTGTGTGTGTGTCTGTGTGTGTGTGTGTGTGTGTGTGTGTGTGTGGGTGTGTGTGTGTTGGTGTGTGTGTGTAGGTGTGTGTGTGTGGGTGGGTGTGTGTGTGTGTGTGTGTGTGTGTGTGTGTGTAGGTGTGTGTGGGTGGGTGTGTGTGTGTGTGTGTGTACACACGTCTACATTCTTCGGTCTCCTCCTGGTTCCACTTTTACGAGGACAGCAGTCTGAAACTGACGCAGCCATTATCCCCCCTGTAGTTGTCCCACACCCCCTGCTTTGTCTCCTCACAAAGGCCTGCAGAAGGTTTTATTGAATGTTGCTGGTTGGGCTATAAAGCCATGCAGACACCAGGAGAAGTTACAGAAAAGCTGGTCTTGGATCAGTGCTTCTCTGAGAATGTAATCGTTACACTTTGAAGATTTTTTTTTTCTTTCCCCCCTTTTGTCCTCTGTGTACATCACCCATAATACTTCCATTGACTTCAGAGGACAAGTTAACAATGAACCTCCTTTTAGTTTCTTGCTGCTGCTTATATTTAAGCCTCAGGGTCAGCCATATTTCTTTCTCAGACAATTGCAGCCAAGTGGAAAGTATCCTGCTTGCATTCAGGTCGCCTCTCAAAGCTTTGGTGTTATAACTCAAAGGAAGGAGTCTCTGCAGAGGGCCTTGCTTTGCTGCATCACCTTCATTAACCACCGCGCTGGAAGCTTCTCTGTCATCCCCGGGTCGATGACTCGCCTCTCCACTCCGGCTTAGCCTCCCCGAGTTTATTTTTCCACTTATCTGTTGTGAGGACAGAGGAGAGGGAGAGAAACGGGAGACATTCGGGGGCCCAAGATGTGTTTTTTAATCTGTTATTCTTCTGTATTGGCACGGGCGTCTCCAGTGTGGGGATTAAGAATCCAGACAGAGTGATGGAGCTCGGCGCTGACCTCGAGGGCGGATGAAGACTGCAGGAGGAGAAGGGAGGAACAAAGTAAATCATCTCTGTGGAATGGAAGAGAGAAAGACAGAAACACAAAGGGGATTGTGATTGTGTGTGAAAGTGTGTGTGTGAAGGCGTGTGTGTGTGTGTGTGTGTGTGTGTGTGTGGGAGGGAGCAGCAGAGGAACGACGGCGCTGGAAGTGGCAGTGCTTCGGAGCGGTCTTAATCCTCAAACCTGACCTAATAAATCTGAAGTTTACCTCCCACAGCTGCAGAGCTGATAACCAGCGGAGGACGGGCGTGAACGCACGCCGCTGCGCTCGCGTTTCAGCGCCACGCTGATGAAGAAACAAGCTCACATGAAGAGGATAAGCAAGTCTGGAAGTGTGTACATTTAGGTCATCGGTTGCAGACACAACGCAGCTTCTAGGCTCATCATTTAAAACTGTTGCAGACAGTTTTTGGACTGGGTTAAATGGTGCAACATTCTCTGAACCAGAGGTCATTTCTCAAGTTCCAGAAGTTCAGAAAACAAAACCAGCTTTTATCAAATAGTCTTACTTTTAGAGAGTGTTCACACCTGATAGACCGGTAGAACTGTTAACGTGTAGCTTGTATTGTCTAGCTAGTCTAGCTACTAGTTAACAACATACTGTTAGCTTGTAGCAAACAGTCAAAGTGCCCTCTAGTGGACAAAAAAACCCTTTATTTTTCTAATTATCATAATTTGGTGTTCATGGGAAACATTAATTTATGAATCTGTTTTTTCTCTCGTTTGGTTATTGTACATCAGCACATATGCTCTTGATTTTCTTGCTAACTGCAGTTAAACAGTTTTTATCTTTATTTCTTATGATTCTCTTTAGGTCATATATTTTTATGATTAAAATTACATCCAAAAAGAAAAAGGGAACAAAAATACCCTGTTTGGAAGTATTTCTTTTAGCACATGTGCAAATTAGCTGGTATGCCTCGTCCTTCTGGAGCAGACGGTTTGTTTTGCTTGTATTTACCCAGAATGCCCTGCTGTAGCCCACTTCCTGCTTTTGGAACGGTCTCCAGAGCAATTGGCATTTGCATATGTATGATATTTCTGTATCTGTGTGTTTCTAAAGGTCCAGCCAAAACATTTCAATTAGGTTGAGGTCTGTACTTTGACTGGGCCATTGTAAAACCTTAACTTTTTATGATCTGACATTCTATTTGCATTATTGCTGCTTTGTTTTGTTTTTTGGGTTTCTTTCATTAGTTTTAAGTGTTGCACAGTCTGATCCTGGGGAAAATTTGCTGGGATCTCCACTCCTGGGGTCTAAAATGTTTTACACTTGAATTTATCGTTGCTCATGTGTTGAAGGTTTTGCTTTATGAACCTCCCTTACGTTCCTGTTCACCTCCTCTTTGAAGGAAATAAATGAGAGGGATTACTTTTTATGATTTCTGTTATCTGTCAGGGATCTGCCCCAGCAGTGAGGAAACATAAACGATATAATAAATCTTAAAATGTGTGAACCGTGACCACAACCAAATGGAATGAGAGGTTCTCTACTAAAACCATCAGATTCTTGAAGAAAATCCCAAACCAAATAGTTGTACGTCTTTCTGTTTTTCTAACTCAGTGGCTTCTTTGATTGTTTTTCCTTCTCAAATATTCTCAAGGTAGATTTCATTTTTCAGTGAATTTATCTCTCCGCGTCATTTCCACTGTTTCAAATTCTTCTTGGTCGTCCTGTACAATTTGTTTTAACTTTCTACGTTCATTTATTTCTTCTTTCTAGTGTTTCATAACTTTTTCAGTAATTCCCAATCCCATTCTTTATCAATATCAATAGATAATACATCTGATAAAATATTCAAACTTCAATATTTAAGATATTCGCTGAACTGCACAGCATTCTGGGAGATGTAGGCAGAGGAAAGACTTTAGCTGCTCAATCTCTCAGGTTGGTAGAATCAACTAACTCATTCTTTGGTTACTTAGCAACAACCTGCAGAGTAACTTTGGTTACCTAGCAACGACCTGCAGAGTAACTTTGGTTACCTAGCAACGAGCTGCAGAATAACTTTGGTTACCTAGCAACGAGCTGCAGAATAACTTTGGTTACCTAGCAACGACCTGCAGAGTAGCTTTGGTTACCTAGCAACGACCTGCAGAGTAACTTCCGCAGCAGCAGTTTAAAGTTTCTCCACTGTTCCTCATAACTGCTTAAAAATAATAAAAAATGTCACATTTAAAACAGAAAACTAATCAGTGATCATTGAACGCCTGTATTGTGAGAAGTTTTTCAGCCGTATTCCAGGACTGCTATTCGATTAAACAAAATCTTGAAAATCTCTTCTAAACTCCATAAATTACATAAAATTCAACAAGATTTCAATTCAAGTCAATTTAAAAAAACTTAATTTTTTTATTTAGTGTCTTTCTGTGTATTTTGTTATATATATTTTTTAAATAATTTGACCAATACTCTTGTGAAAATTGGTAGGTTTCAATTAAATAGGTTGATTTTTTTTTGGCACGGACTTTTAGGGGAAAAAGCAAATAAACCAAAATGAATCTATTAATTAAAAAAAATAAAAATAAAAAAAACAGTGTACAGTGCGGATTAAATTTCAAGCACAGGATATTATGTTTTATTTTTACTGCAGATTCCACCATACTTTGCCATTTTTATTCCACGTTTCAAGCGTTTTTTGTGTATGTGACCCCTGGGTTTCTCCGCCATGTTGTCCTCAGAGTTTCGTTTTCTTCCCGCTGTCTTGTTTATCCAGATTGCTTCCTGACTCAAGGTCATCCCTCCCTGCTCTCCCTCCTCTTCCTCCACGTATTGATGCCATTTGAAGCCAAGGTTCTTGGCTGTTAAAAGGAAAATCGATATCCCTTGGTGCTTGTTCTGTAATGTCCCTCCAAGCGTCACCTGCCAAAATATTTATGTTGCATTCATAGGAGATGTTTAAGGAAGAGCATAAGGACGGAGAACGGAGAGTCCAGGCGCCAGCGCCTGATTTATGCTGCTTGCAGTTCTCATTAAAAGCTGCAAAGCCGCTTTCCAAATTTGACGTATGTTTGAGTCTCAGCTGCAGCATCACTGTAAATTGTAACATTTTATTTAATTAAAAAGGATGAGTGAAAATAACTTTACGTTGGTCAAGGTTTGGTAACACTCAAATAAACTTAATCTGGTGAATTTAGGGGATTTAACTTATTTTTAATAATAAGTTGACACCTTTTTGAGGTCCAAACGTTTTTAAAATGAGCTTTAATTTATGTGACAGTGAAGATTCACCAGCATGGTATCCCACAATGCATTGTTAATTACAATTCTACTGGCAAATTGTTTCACTTATAAGATGGAAAAAACTATCTTATGCCAAATAATCAACCAATGGATTTTCTCAACAATATTAACTTAAAACAAGCTCAGATATCTTGCAGAAAAGTTGCCTTTAAGTTATTTTTGTCTTATTTCAATTGAACTGAGATGATTGAACTATAAATTACTTTGTAATATTTACAGGATGGACTGAAGGAAGGGTCCCTACACTGTAAAAACACCAAATTTTATAAGTATTTTTGGTCTAGTTTAATGGAAATATCTTACTTACACTTAAAACAAGACAAAACTGACTTAAAAGTAACTTTTCAGCTAAATAGAATAGTTTGTTTTAAGTCAATGATTCCTTAATATTGATGACAAACTACTATTAACTGACTGATTATTTCACTTATAATATTGGAAGAATGTCTTGTTATAAGTAAAATAATCTGCTAGTGATCAAGTACTTTTCCATCCATATAAAGGAATAAAACAATGTCCTATATTTTGCTGAAAAGCTACTTGTAAATTAGTTTTGTAAGCGATGTTTCCATTAGAAACTGGACCAAAATACTTGGTAAGATTTTGAGTTTTTACAGTGTGGAATGAAGGAAGGGTCCCTACACTGCAAAAACATCAAATTTTATCAAGTATTTTTGGTCTAATTTTTNACAACATTTTACAACAATTGAAATACAACAAAAATAACTCACACGTAACTTTTCAGCAAGATATTCAAGCTTGTTTTAGGTTTTTTGAAGATAGATAAAAAATGACTATTTCCACATCATAAGAGAAATAATCTGGCAATAGAACTATTATTTCCTCATCAACATTAACAAGCTCCTATATCTTGGAGAAAAGTTGCTTTTCAGTGATTTTTGTTGTATTTCCATTGAACTGAGATGTTTGCAGTAGAGAACTAGCTGGCAGGATTTGGTGTTTTTGTGCTGCAGAGACGGAGGATGTTTTCCACAGGTGTTGCTCCTGACAGCCAGATGGACTGCAGAACCGGTCCGGCCTCTGTGTCTTGTCTTCGCGGCCTGCCGGCAAGCGAGCGTGACAGCCCGGGGTGTCTGCGTGAGGTCGACCTCTCGGCTTGATAAACTCCTCTGCACTTCATCCTGCAGGACCAACAGAAAGGGAGGAGCGGGGCGGAGGGCGCGGGTCATTGTGGCGCTGTCAGAGGCGGTGGGAGGTATCAGAGGCTGGGCGTGGGGGGTGGAGCAGCGCCTCACTGGTTAGCATGTAAATGAACTGCTTAATGGTTCTGAAAGGTCACACAGGTCCAGCGCTGTGATAATTCGCTGATTATCATTGTGGAGGCATGTGTGGGTGGCAGCAGCTGGACGGTTTTTCTAAGCATTTGTTCTTTTAAAAGGTCTGATCCCAGTGATTTTAGACTCAAATCAAACCAAAGGTTTGCTGGGAAAAGATGCTTTCTGGTTCGATTTACTGGGCTGACATGGTGAAAACCTGGAACAGCCAGAGTTGGGTTACGTTTACTAAAATAAATTACTTTTAGGAGTATTTTTACTTACTTGAGGTGTTTTATTATGACATATCTCTACTCTTACTTTAGTACAATTTATTTTCTACCAACTGAGTGAAAAACAAACATTTTAACCAAAATTCACCAGAAACTTCAGTTTCTGTTAAAGCTTTCTAAGTTTTTATCAAAAGAAATTGATTTTACTTTTGTCTGATTTTGTTATATTTTGTTACTTACAAAAAATAATTAACAAAAAATCTTTAGTCCTTAAAATACCAAAAAATTCCACCTAACTTTACAATTTGGTCCCTCTGATGATGTAATTTTTAAATATTAAATGATTTTTTTTTACTTGAAATTCATTTATTGTTTTTTGAAAGAGGGTGAATCCCACAATTAAAAGCGAAGAGAAAAGCAACAAAAAGAAAGATGGCGATGATGCTGTGCAGCTTGTTTGCGGGGTTGATATCTCTTTTCATTTTATCGATTTGCCCCCCTGTGGAGGTAAATGCCATCATGGCCCAGGCTGCAGATGTCTGCTTGCTGGACGATTGATCTGTTTGGCATTTGATCCCGCGGCTCGTGGTGAAGGATGGGCTGCTGGAGTCGTGGGAGAGAGATCCCATGTACGGCCGCCCTCCGCCTCCTTTCTGTCTCTCATTTATCTGCCCGGCCATAAATCCCTCACTGTCTCGTTTCTCACACAAGTGCCTTTTAAAAACCCCGCTGACGTGGGGGTTTAAAGGTTTCATCCGTGCTCCTGTGGTGCTAAAAGCCTCGTAAACAGTGGACAGAGAAGAAAAAAACTGCAGGTTCCCCCTGCTGTCAGACAATAAAAAAGGGGGGAAACTAATGTAGCTCAAAGACTTTAATTTGCAAAATCACCTCTACAGTTTTCTTCCTGCTCTCTGGTTTCATTTGAACATGTCACTTCATCTGAGCCACATGTTTTCTAGTTGACAAAACTGTCAAAAATTTATTTTTTAAAAGCCAATATACTTAAATGTTTTTCCTCTGACAATAATACCCAAAATGTGTTTGGCTCCAAACATCACAAATGTCATATGGAGAGACATGTAGAGCACAGGAAAGAGATTGTTTTCCAAATAGCTTTTAAATATTTGACAGTTTTCCAATGCATATAAATTAATATGGTGTCATCAAAAACCATATAAAGAGTTGATGTCTAAACAAGTTCTGACTAAATTACATTTTGTGTGCAAGATGGTTGTCATATAGTCTGAGGTGGGCAGAGCACCAAAAACTGTAATCAAGTAAAAGTACTTATTTTTACTCAGGTTAAAGTAGAAAGTAGCCATCCAAGAAATTACTCAAGTAAGAGTAAAAATTAGGTAAAAAGTGTCCTCAAGTATTGAGTAGCTGATCAAATGATCAATAATTTAATATTTAAAATTTACACAAGGACATTTACTAAAACATAAAATTAAGTTTGGGATTTTAAGAACCAAAATTAAAATAGTTAAAAAAAAATAAAATAAATAAAAAAAGTCAGACAAAAGAATTTTTTTTCCAAACAAGTTTCTTTCAAAAGCTTATAAAGCTGAAATTTTACTCAAGTAGGAGTAGCGATACTTAAAAAAAAGTTACTCAAGTAAAAGTAAAAAGTACAGCCTAGTAAAAATACTTCTAAAAGTACTTTTTTAAATAGTTACTCAAGTAAGTGTAACTGAGTAAATGTAACTTGTTACTATCCAACTCTGCATGCGGCGTGAACTATAATGTATTTTAAACAGGCAATAATTTGTACATCCCGAATATGAAAAGGACCAACAGCAGCTGTTTTGTATTGACATTTTTTATTTTTAATCAAAAAAAAAAACTGTGAATCCAACACCACCGATAGTGCTCAGTGTTTTGTGTGACTTTATTTAAATCAGAATTTGATACTCTTACAGAGTTCGCTTATTAATTCTTAAAAACAATCGTTTTAGCTATATGGCTAATTATGAGCTAACTACCGGCTAGCTGCTCTTAGTTTGCTAATAAATGAGCAAAACTGATGAAAATGTCATAGGGTGCGACATAATGTCGTTCGGTGTGACTGTGTTTCCAAAGGATATGAGAGCTGCGGCAGCTTATCTGTGAATTAATTTGTTCAGTGAACATACTATGAATCACTTCAGGCCATGAAAGCCAGACGGAGCAGCAGGAGGACTAGCACACAGTGGTGAAGGCAGACATTCGCTTTTAGTGGGCTGCACCGCCACCATGTGGACGGTTAGGCGAATTACATCAGTTATATCTGTTAAAACTGTGACGTAATTTGGTCTGGAGGCCAAAAAATGTCAAGATGAAATTACTCAAGAAACTTTTAGTGTTTTTCTTTTTGATTATAATCGCAACAATTAGATATTTTTTTATGTGTAACTGCTAAATTACGAGCCAAACTAAGAAAATAAAAGAAATTTATTAAATTAAGTATTAAAATGATTTATTCTCGTAAAAAAATGTTTATTTGTATTAATAAAAGTAAAAAATAAGCTGATAAAAAATAAAATTAGCACATTATTGCAACTTTATTCTCATGTTAGTTATATATTATTCTCATAATTTTTCTTCTTTATTTATTTTTTCATATTAGTATGCACCTCATCCCCCGACAATATTTTAATGAAATAAGCAAAGCACTCAGATTTCTGTAGACGAGTTCTGCATAGATTATTGTAGATTTGAAATAAAAATAAACAGGCAAACTATTTCCTAAAGTTTTCAGGTTGATTATTTTTTTTCTCGATTTTTCTCTTCTTTGTCTTCCCAGCAACAAGAACAGGATTTTCTCACTCTTGCTTTAGTCTGTGAAGTTTATTATATTAAATTTGTATTTTAGTAAAAGTCACTGGAGATTTTTCTTCCCTGTTAAAACTTAAAAGTAAATTAAATTAAAAGCAGAAACCAAGATGAAAACTTTGTGTTTTGCATTTTATCTCCTTTAAAGGGTCTGGCATAAAGGAAAATTTTGTCCTAACATTATTTTCAACTTGCAAATCAATTCTTCAGATGTGATCAAGGACCGCCTGAAATATTCTGAGGGCCGCAAATGGCCCCTGAGCCGCACTTTGAACACCCCTGCTTTAAAATCTGCACCAACTATTGATAAAACAAGATTTTAAGAGAAAAGAGAAAATAATAACAATGTTTGGGAGAATTATTGTTAAAAAGCGATAATTTTCTGGTAGATTCGGAGTGAAGGAGGTCAGCAGCTGCTCCTATCTCTGCCGCCTCCTGTAACCAGATTTATGGAGACGTTTCTCTGGCGCGCTCCTCTTCCACATCAGCGTTGTAATCCTCCATAATCCCCAGAACTGGTGATGGGGGCCGTCTGGGACGCTGTGGGGCGGAGTGGAGCGGTACCTTTCCCCCTGGATGGGAGCGGCTCACGTTCCAGAAAACGGGATGGCTGGAATGTTTCTGCCGCTCCTGCAGCCATGCATCAACATGAAGGATGGAGAGGGATCTAAAAGAGGACTCCCGTCGTAAATTAGGCTCTAAAGACCCACGTCATGTTAGATTAGAGCAAAGATTTCATCACTTGGTTTGTTTGGCAAAATGCATGAGAGACAGGTGGGAAAAATCTGTAAGCAAGATTTTATGTTCATATTTTTTCTGTGCTTAAAAAATAGATTTGTTTAAAAAAGAAAGTGTCATGACTCAAAGACACTCAGCTTCTGTGTATTTTATATATTATTATCTATATATATTTTTTCAATATTTCACTCCTTAGTGCTGAGAAAACATGTCCAAATTCTGAGGAAAAACGATAAAATTCAGAGAAAAAAGTTTATATTCTGAGAAAAAAAATTTAATATTGGGGGAAAAATGTAAAGAAAAAAAAATGTAAGAAAAATTTCAGAATTCTGAGAAAAACGTGAAAATTCTGAGAAAAAGTCAAAATTCTAAGATCAAAAGTGAAAAGTTTGAGAAATTTTTTTAGTGGCACTATTCCTCTTCCGTAAGAGTCAGAAAAGCCTTATCTGCCTCCAAGTTCATTTCAGATTAAACTAATAAAATGTTATTGAGATTAATTTGACCTCCAGTACAAATGTGGAGAACCTTGCTGACAATTTGGCATCTACTTTTAAAACTAGAATTGAAGTGTTCCTTAAAACATTATTCACAAAAGATTTCAAGCTTCGGTCTGGACTTTGACTAGACATCTGAATATACTTGAATGTAAACCATCCAGTTTATCTTTGGTTGGATGTTTAGGGTCGTTTTCCTGCTGGAATGTGAAACTTTTCCCCAACAAACACTGAATTTTAGGGTTGCACTTTTCAGATTCCTTTGTCTTTCATTTCACACGTTTCCATTGTTTTCTTTCAGTGTGTCACAAAAGCGAAATAAATTGAATGTTTGTGTTTATAATATGACAAAATGGTTATAACTACTTTAGCAAGGCATTGTAAAATATGTTAGTCTTGTACAGTATATATTATTGCTAATATAATTTTTTTATATATTGTTCTTAACACTAAGAATATTTTGTGTGAACCTTTATATCTGTTGCTGCTGTTAAATATCCCCTTTATTGGAAAATAAAGGCTGTTTCTATTCTGTTCTATTCAAATTGTGATACTATAACTTAGTATCATAATTTGATAATTGTTCAACAAATTTCTTGTTAAACAGCTACTACAATCATATGCCCTGTGCTGTAGACATACAGTTAATATGTTTTAAGATGATAAAGCAATGTATTAGAATTAGCAGGAATTTTGAGACCAGAAAACATATTTAATTAAAGTAAGAATGAGCGATTTATCCATTTAAATAAGTTCTTCTTTTTTCTTTCTTTCTTTTTTTTTAAGCTGGAATTAAAAATTTTCTTTTTGTGGACAAAGAGGAATCCAATCTCAAAACAGTTTTCCATGGGGATTTAACTTTCTCTAAGGTGTGTTAACACTTTCGACCAGGAGGTGGCGGTAAGGCGCTACCGGCCAATAAGCGACGAAGAAGAAGAAGAGTCATTCGTAAACATGGAGCAGAAATGACAGGCAAGAGTGAAAACTACATGCTTTAAAAACGTTTTTGTTCCTTTTTTGTTGTTGTTATTGAATTATGACATAAAGAGAGACAAATCTCGACAAGGGAGTTTATCTTTTTTATGGAACAAAGGCTTTCAGTCGTAAGTTTTTGCTTCGCTGTGTATTTTATCTGTGTTTTGTTACCAAATAAGGGATTTAATGGTGGGTTTTTTGTTGTTGTTTTCTGTTATTATGTTATTCCAACATCGATATGTTAGAATAACGGAGGTCTAACACAACAATAAGAGATGAGAGAAGCTTTTAAAAATGTAAAGGTGCTATAGTTTAAACACGTGGCATCGAAATGTGCTAATTAACTAATTAGTCTCTTATAGACGTGTTTGTGTGAAATCAGGGTAAAATTAAACCTTAAAATGGACGAGATTAGACGGGATGTTTAGGCTAATTACATAGGATATCAAGGTAGATTTAAAATTGATCAGAAATTACAACGTCCTCATTGTTTACTGAAACTTTCTGTTACTGTCAGGCTAAAATAAGACAAAATTCAGAAAACGGGTATATTTTTCATTTATGATGAGGACTGAACTGAACATTGGCACTTATGAAAACCATTTGTAAAAAAAAAAATAAAAAAAAATGTAATGCATAATATGTAATCTTATGAAAATAGCATTATTTTGTGTAGAAGAGTCTCAGAACCAGGAAATATGCGACAATAACGGTGAATGGAAGTAGCAGGTGTAAATCTGAAGGTCTGACCACCTGGCACTGGAGTCAATATTGTTCAAAGTCTTTCAAAGAAACGCCAGTTAATTTAGTTGATTGATTATTGTTGGAGAAATTAATGTCTAGCAGAATCTGGGTGGTTTAAATATTCTACTTATTTTTACTTGAATGTGATGAGGAAAGAGATAGTTGATAGTTCAATAAAAAAGTACCAATAGCATCAAATACTATATTTGAGCCTGACTTTCATTATAACAGACTTGTAAACACTGATCTGTGTGTGTTTCCCTCAGCTTGCAGGCAGATCTGAGGTCAGCTAAAGATGACGTTTTGCCTCCAGGTCGCTCTGTGGCTTCGGTCCAGAGCTCCAATTCACCTCTCCAGTCGACACGTCCACAAACTGTCCTCGCTTCGAAAAGCAGCCTCACTTCCTCCCAAGAAGATGCAGAGCCTGCTGTACCCCTTCAGCGGCCTGGAGCCGTACCTGGACAGGTGCTCAGATGAGATTCTGTGATACATTCAACCCAAACTCTCTGCTGGGTGATGTTTGTTAATCGGCCAAAGTCATTTTTCAGGTCAGTGGACAGGATGCCGTTTCAGCTGTTTCATCCCTCTGTGGAGGACATGATGGAGGCGGAGAAGCTCTTCTGTTCTTCACCGTCTCACCGGATCGATTACTACATCTCTGCAGAGAGGATGGACCACGCTCCCGCTCTGGAACAGCCAGAGGTCGGCACGCCGCCTCAGCGTTTTTAACTGTATCAACCTTTAACAGAGCAGCATTATGTGTTTTCTAGGCACATTGTGCCATTTTATAGCCTAATCAAGTAACTGTGTTACCTTCAGTTGTTATAAAAATGCTGTATAAATCAAATATGACTTAAAAGAAATTTTACTTTCTAATTTAACACCTTGAAATTGGTCGTCTGTCTCTTTAAAAACTTCCACTTTTTCTAAAACTCCGTCTTCAGGAAGTCATTACATCACTCCTCTTCAACAATGTTTTTACCAGTGAAGTAGCTCATATAAAGAGATTAGCAGATGCGCAGTTCAACCATGTGTTTGCTAATTGCTGCTGGCTAGTCTACAGGAGCTGAGTGGGGGATTTGTAGGGAATGGCTGCTGTTTGAGGCAGAAGCTCTGAAGCTTGGAAACTGCAGCTTCTAAAAAACTCAAATTCTGAGATTAATCTCAAAAATTTTTGAGAAAAAAACTTGAACATTTATGTGTTTTAAAAGACTAAAATTTGTTAGAAAAACTCAAATTTTGAGATGAAGTTCACAAATTTGAGATTTTTTTTTTTCAAATGTTCAATTATTGAAACTCAGGACATTTCCACATTTTTTCTAGAACATTTCATTTCATTAATCTAAAAATTTCTGATTTTTCTTATATACAGTCTTTCCAACCTCATAAATTTCTATGTTTTTTCTCAAAGATTTTTTAGATTAATCTCAGAAACTTTGGAGTTTTTCTAGCAAATTTTAAACTTTTCACACTCAGAAATTTCCCTGTTCAAGAAAATTCCTGAGATTTTTGTGCAAAAATGTTGTCTCTTTTTTAGATATAGAATGGCTGTAATATACCTTCGTTCATTTGAGTAAAAATACAAAAATCATATTTTTGTCACATTTTAACCTTGTGAGTAGTGGTGGTAAACCTTTAAACCAGTTACTGATGCAACTTTCAATCTCTCTTATAACTGAGATTAACAATAGTAATTCAGTTCCAGGATTGCTTTTTATTATTGAATCCTGTCTGTAAATAACATTTTTTATATAAAATCAATGAAGCTGCAGATTATGTCAGAGAATAAAAACCAGCACAGCTAGATGGCAGCAGAAAAGAAGAGCGAAACGTCTTATTATTTTCTTGAAATATAGACCAAGTCTGTAAAAAATCTACCATAATATCTCTCCAGTCCCTGCAGCCTCATGCATTAGTAAGCAGGCGCAGGCAGCTGATGATAAATGTTCAGATTTAGCATCGTTCAGACCGGACAGCATGCCGGGTCGGTTCCCGCTCCTTCCGTCTGCGAGCTTTCGGCGAGACGGATGAGTCCGAGTCGCGTCCAGAGACGGTACTCTGATGGGAGTAAAAGCCACAAAAATACATCAGCAGGGCTTTTTGGTAATTGCTGGATTATTGGGAAGCAGCTCACAGTTGAAGTGATTTACCTCAGTTTGTGTTTTCAGGTGTGTTTCATCGGCAGGAGCAACGTGGGGAAGTCGTCGCTCATCAAAGCTCTGTTTTCTCTGACTCCGGAGGTGGAAGTCCGAGTCTCCAAAACTCCAGTGAGTACGCCAGAGAAACTTCTCCTTGAACCTTTCAGCTTCCCTTTGTTTCTGCTCAGACAGGTTGATTACTTCTGTCTGGCTATAAACTGTCACCGCTGAGAATTACAAGGTTGATCATTTGACTCTTGTGTATCATATTTCAGCAACAAAGCAGTTCAAAGTGCTTTACATCACACAAACACCAAAATAAAACTCATGAAAAAAACACCATACAGTAAATCAGTAAACATTAGAAAAAAATTGCTGCTGTAGCGACAAAATAATAAAATCAAACGAAGGCTGGATGTAAATAAATTCTTGTTTTGAGCTTTCAAGCATTTTGTTGTCCCTCCTTCAGGGCCACACCAAGAAGATGAACTTCTTCAAAGTGGGCAAAGCGTTCACCTTGGTGGACATGCCGGGTTACGGACACAGAGCGCCCAAAGACTTTGTCGACATGGTGGAGCCTTATCTTTATACCAGGAAAAAGTAAGTGCTGGTCTAACATGTAGTCAAATATTGTGTCGAACAAAGCTGAGATCTTTTAGTCTTTTCTGTGACAGACATTTTATTTCATCACTACGTATTTGTGGTTTTATCCACCAGGTGGTGCTGCTGAGCTTCTCACCTTTAGCTGCAGCTCATTGCTGTTTATGTTGTGAGAATTTATTTGGATTTGCTTTTGTTTCCTGGAAGAAGTGATTTAAAAATTCATCAGTGAAGAGCCATATTTTTATTTTATTTCTGGTGAGTGATGTGATTAATTTGCTGATGTCTGGCTTCTTCCAGTCTAGCAAGGACGTTCCTGTTGGTGGACGGCAGTGTTGGTCTGCAGAAAGCCGACCAGATCGCCCTGGAGATGTGTGAGGAGACCAGATGTCCATATGTGGTAAAAAATCTCACATTTCCATCTTTTGGGGTTAAATTAAACAAATACCTAACGTTTAGCGCCAACATAAGTCAAGTAAAGTTTATTTGTAAACCACATTTCAGCATAAACCATAAAAACATAATACAATAACCAATTATGAAACAAGCAATAAACATTTGTTCAAATACCATCATCAAGAAAATATAAAATGCATTGATCAGTATTCCAGTTAATATGAATCAAAGGCCGACTTTTTAACTGTCTTTATGTGGCTCTGAATGTTCAGGTCAGAGTTCATCACTACACCCAGATTTCAGGCCTGATTGCTAATTTCTAAACTCTACATTGTTTCTCTTTAGGTCCAAATATAACCTGAGTTTTGTTTCTGTTCAGATGACGAAAGTTGTGGCACCTCTACACATTTATTGTTTAAACATCGACTTCAATGTGTTTGTTGTCGCCCGTTTACGTTGTAATGTAGAGCTGTGTATATAGATATGGTAACATACTACTAGCTAGTGGGAGTATATCAAACAGGAGGGGCCCCAGGATTGAACCTTGTGGTACCCCGCATGTGATTTCTGTCTGTTCTGATGAGAAGTTACCTATTGACACAAAGAAATCCCTATTCTTTATATAAGACCCGAACCAGTCCAGTACTGGTCCAGAGAGTCCGACTCAGCTCTTAAACTATGGTCAACAGAGTCCAACAGAACCAAGACTGCGGTACTTCCACTCTGACATAGCTGTATTTCAATCTAATACAGAGATAATAAAAGATTTGCATCCATAACTGATCCATAAAAATCCACAAACCATCTCTGGAAACGTCGGAGTCCGAACCGTCCGATGTTGGACCTTGCAGTGTTTCATGGGGCTTTTACCCCTTTTTCCCTCCTTTTTAGCTTCCACTCATCCTTCTCCCAGATGTTCATCGTGTCCACAGTGAATTAATGCTGAACGTTCCCACTCAGCTATTTAAAAACATCCAGAACCGTCCGCTGCAACGGAATAACGAAGCACCGGCACTCTGGAGGGAGTCAGCGTTCAATTATTCACGCTGTCGGGTTATTAAGCTCTGCGACAGATTGGGACGGCAGCAGGAAGCAGTTAGACGAAGCAGTGATGGAGAATATGGATCTATATGGAGGAATGATGTTAAGTTTTAACAGCTTCACTCCACCAGTTTCTAATGGCAGATTTTCAGAAGCCACTTTCTTATGCATTAGACATGGAACTGACAGTTGTTTTAAAACAGCAGTTCATGCAACTTCACAACTGCAAAAGATCACTTTGATTCCAGGTTTAGTCAGATAATATATGTCTAGAATTGAACATTCATGCAATTAAAAATGTGTGTTAATCATAATCAATAATTAAATGTTTTCTACATTGTGCAGCATTAGTTGGGGCGACTTCATTGACTTTATCGCTGCATACTCTGCCATCTAGTGGGCAGACAGTGGAAGTGCACAAAATATTGTTAACATCAAGTAACTAAAAGCTAATAGAATTATTAAAAATATCAAGGACTAATTTTGTCTTGGAGGGAAATTGTAATTAATTAAAAAGTTAAAATGTTTTTTGTTTTTAAGCTATTACAGCAAACTTTCATTATTTTTTAATTTAACTGTTAATCTGTTATTATTGCCTGACTAATTTTTAATTTTGAAGACCGAATGTGTATTTTTTTTTGGAAGATTTTAAAAGTCTAAAGTGCTGAACATGTTTCGGTTTAGATGGTGGTGACGAAGATGGATAAATGTGGACAGGGGGCGCTGCTGACGAACCTGCTGAAACTTCAGGATGTGATTAAAACTCAGACCAGCAGCTGCTTCCCCCAACCTTTTCTGATCAGGTGATGCTTTTACTTCCTCTCCTCACACACACACACACACACACACACACACACACACACACACACACACACACACACACACACACACACTTTCCAGCTGCTGCAACATTAGTTAAACTACTAAAGATGTTCATCAGTTCTGCTAAATTTACATTTGGATTTATAATAAACATGCAGAATGTAATTTGGTCCACATGCAGGCCAGCAATGGGGAATCAGGTCTTGAATGTCCTCCAGGTAGAATAATTGTTGTCATCAGACAGTTACAGAAGCATCTGACAGTCAATCCAAAGGTCAAAGGGCACAGATAATGCCTCATAAATGGCACAGAATGGTGGAACTATCCAGGATATAAGGGTTTCCACGCATCCTTAAAAAGTCTTAAATTAATGTATCTAAAATTAAGGACTTAAAATTACTTAATTTAAAAAAGAAAGTAAATATGTTAATCACAAGTCTTAAATTTTGTCTTACCAGGATTGTTTAATCTAGTTATTGCCGGTTTTCTGGACGAATTTGTACATTTCTATTGAGATAAAAATCTATATTTTGAAAAGATTGTTCTTTTCAAAATATAGATTTTCTGACTGTATGTGTTCACCATAAACTGTCCTGGTGCTGCACTTACCCACTTCAGGGTTCCACCTTCTGAGTTCATGAAAATGACTTGATAAGTTAATATTAAGACTGAACTCAATGTAACTTTTCATTCCTTTCTTTTTTCACAGCTCTGTTAATTATTGGGGAATCCACCTGCTGAGATGCTTCATTACACATGTGACCGGAAGCATCAGGCTGAAAGAGACATCAAAAAGTTGATAAACCACCAGAGTTTCACTGAATCATCACCTTGCAGATGGTTTTTTGGTTCATACGTCCTAAATTATATATGTCTGCTGCTGCTCCGGTTTTCTTTCTAATAAAATCTTTAA
Organism: Alfaro cultratus; assembly: GCA_903066825.1. NCBI lineage: Eukaryota > Metazoa > Chordata > Actinopteri > Cyprinodontiformes > Poeciliidae > Alfaro > Alfaro cultratus. The sequence goes on from CAEFZX010006899.1 coordinate 33,736, forward strand.
ATGTTATGTTTGGTATTTGGTGGATTGCTTTTCACATTTTCTTGATTTCAAAATCTTATTAATATCCTGTCAGATATAATCAGCGGTGGGTAGAGAGCCCAGAAATTGTACTCAAGTAAAAGTAAAAAGTAGCCGTCCAAGAGTAAAAAAGTATTTAGTAAAAAAGTCAGCTCAAGTACTGAGTAACTGATCAAATTATCAATCATTTAATATTCAAAAATGACATCATGAGATGTTTTAGTTGTTGCTCTGTGATTGTTTTATTATGCTGCGTAAGTTTCCTCTTGTATTTTATAACTTTGTGAGTTTCTCGAGGATACAAAGTGCAGGTTTCTCCAAATAGAAACGTCTGTTTTTCATTCTCCACCCTGTTGGATCGGAGGTTAAGCACATAATCATATTTTAGCTGATGTTGGTGAAATGCTGTGGATTCAGACTGGATGGAATAAAATGCAACATGCATCACAGACAGCAAGGTTCTCTATGGGTTATTTATGTAAAGCAGAGGCAGTTTCAGTGTTTCACATCTTAGCAGCCAATGTCAGAAAAACATGCTGCTTTTAAATAATGCTCATAAAACCACAATTAAAATGAAATATAAAAATCTAAGCACTTTACCTAGAAGTAATGTGTAAAATAAAAGCCTATTACCATTCAGGGATAAAGTTAAGTGTTTCATAAGCTTTATATGACCACATAAAACTTGTGTAGTTCAGGCAACTCATTACGCAACAATAGTAAACAAAAGAAGTTAAAACCATTAAGACATAACACAAAAACAGTCACCAACTGAGAAACTAATAACATTTTGTCAAGTGCCATCATCAAAATACATCAAATATGTTGGAAAATGTTCCATTTTTTATGGTTCAAAAGCTGCTAAGTAACTCAGTGTTTCGTCTGTTTTGCAGTTTTCTAGATGTTTGTTCCAGATTTGTGGTGCATAGAAGCTGAATGCTGCTTCTCCGTGTTTGGTTCTGGTTCTGATGCAGAGCAGAACCAGAGCCAGTGGATCTTTAATTTATTTCACTGCTAAGCCGTTTATAAACTAACAGAAATATTTTAAAGTCTGTTCTCTGATCTGTGAAGAAACTGTAGCAGTTACTGCTACTGGATGACTTTCTCTGAGACATTAGTCCTACAATCCTGGAAATGTTCTTCAGGTGACAGAAGGCCGACTTTGTAACTGTCTTTATGTGGCTCTGAAGGTTCAGGTCAGAGTTCAGCCTGATCTCTAGTTTCCAGCTGTAGTAACTGAAGCTGTGCGCTGACTCTAGGCTGTTCCTCTATTGGTCCAAACATAATAACTTGTGTTTTTGGTTTTAAACATCCAGTCAGTGATTGGACGGGTTCAACCCTAACCCTAGTAAAACTTTAATAACACTTTTATTTAAGTTATTGTAAATTAGTAATGGAAATATTTCCAGTGGTTAAGGATCGTAAAGCCTCCTGATTGCGTATCTGAATTTGCTGAAACATAAAGGCGTGTTTGGTGTGTCACTCAGAGGAACGAGGAAGGGGATCGTGAGCGTTCCTCAAAGACAGTCTTATCAGATTTTATGTGAAGGACCAGCTTTTATCTTCTTGTCTCCATCGAACCTGTCCTTTATTCAGTTTGCAGTAAACTTTAAGTATCTGCTGCTTTTGTTGTGCAACTAGGCGTGCAAAGGTTTGTGTGTTGGCTTGGACGTTATCTTTGGAGATCTGCCCTCAGATAACAATCTGATCTGATACACACACATTTTGCACTGTTAGAGCTTCTCAATAAAACAAGTAAAAGGAGATAAAACATTTTGGGAATTTATCCGACTGATTGGATCGTCTCTCAGGTAACAGGTCAAAGTAAAGAAAACGTTATGGAGACTTTCCACTGATAGACCTTGACCCCTGTAGAGGTTCATCTATATAAAGGTATGAGTCACATTATAGCAATGTGAATATGGTTTATGGTCTCTGTTTGAAATGTGGCTGCATTAAACTTAAAGGAAAAGAAATAGAAGGGTTTTTTTTTTTACTGATGTGAAAAAATAAATTAGGATAAAATCTTTAGAGTAACTTAAAAACAGTAAAATCAAGTGTATGTGATGAATTTCTAAAAATTACTCTTATCACGGAGGGATGAAAATCAGCCCATGTGGATTTTCAATTGTCCTGAACTATAAAGTGTCAAAGTCCTGAACCAAGTGGGAAGAGTTTAAGGATGTTTTCATCCCTGATAGTCCGGTAAACTCGGTTCAGTTGGAACCAAATTTGCAACATTTGTTGCATTTTCAGCTGCTGTGGTTTGCTTTCACACTGCACTGTACCAAGCGGCCCAAACTAATCGAAAAACCTGTTCCCCTCCTCACCTGTGGGGGCGCTGCACCAAGAACCACCGAAGGAAGCAACACAAAAACCTCTGAAGAAGACACTGAGCACAACTTCCCTCTTCACAAAATGGAAACAAAAATTTTACAGCTTTTAGCAGTTGTAGGATTTCTCTTTTGTCTTTGGCAAAAGATCATGAGCTATTTCTCCTGCTAGCACTAGGCTAACATGTTTGTTTTGGTTGTATTTACCCAGAATGCCCTGTGTGTAGTCCACTTCTTGCTCCAATCCTAAACGAATAATAATAATAATCCTAGTAAACAAGGCTGGTTTGAAGGCATCCTAAGTTCACAAATGAGGAAAAAATGGAGAAGAGCAGTTGATGGATTAGAGCGTATTGGTCTGTTGTGGTTCAGAGAACAGAGCCGAAAGACGAAGCTCTCGGTTTATCAGTTGACCAACGTTCCAACCCTCATCTATGATCACCAACTCTGGGTAGTGATTATATCTGATTTTACCTTTTCGCTAACGTTTTGCTGTGACGTATGTAATGCGCCAACTTGATTGTAAAGGAAGCTACGCTATGAAGCTTACTGGATATTTTGTGCACTGTACGCAACCCATAGGAGAAGGGCCATGACATCTTTGCCAACAATAAAATTAAAATGGTAAAGGTCAACTGAGTAAAGTTACCTTTGTTTATACTGTTGAGGTTGTATGCTTTTATTTTGGTAGCTTTCCTGTGAATGTAGCAATTCTGAAAAGTTAACAGCAGAAAAACTCAAAAAAAGGATCAAAAGCAACTCAGTTTTAGCTTCAGTCATTTATGGGAGAAGGTTACATAAAGTGGGACTGAAGTATATTTGAGTGAATGTTTATGAAAAACCTGCGATTGCTAGAATTAATGAAAAGAGCTGTACGAATGCAGTGGGCTATGCTTAACAACGGATGGTGAAAAAGATTGTAACTGTTATTTGCTCCTATGTTGGTGGATGATACTGATGGCTTTAATAAATTGACTGGAAGCTACAAAAATGTCTTAAAAATTCAAAGGTTTTGGAAGCATTTTGAGTAATTTGATCAACACATCAGGAGGGAGGAGCTATGTGTCGGTTTCTGAGCTAACGGTTTCCAACTTCTCTAAATATCTCCGCCTGTGAGCCCCAACCAGGTGTGTTAGACTCACATACAAATTAGCTCGACTCGAACAAGTTCAGTTCAATCCTCCCGTCCCTCACATCCGACGTCCGCCATGGCGCCTGGAATAAGCAACGCCGTTACAAAGGGTCAATATCCAACAAAATATGATATTCATTGTAAAAGATTTGATTTGCAAAAAAAAAAAATGCTAAAATTACTAAAAGGCTAATTGGATTCCAGTTAGGTAGAAACTTCTTTCTTCTGTGCGTCTGACTAGATGTTGAGCAACAGTTTGTTAAACCAACAGATTGACCACAGAAAGCTTTGTAATTGTCCTTTAATTGTAGTTTTTGCTGCAAATGATGTGAATGTGAAATTGGGGAAGCCGTCGCCATATTCTCGTTAAAGTCTCGTGCCAGTAAAACTTCCCCCCTCCTCCTCCAGCAATAACTCTGGATTTTATGTTCCTGTCACAAACTTAATGGCTTGTTCATGTAAAAGACTGGGTAACCATGGCAACGCCAGCCCGTGTCACTGACTTTTTAACAGGTGAGACCAAAGTGCGAGTTGAAGAAGCACATTTTTGAGTGAGCGTGTAATGGCGGCCGGTTAAACGATGAACGCAGCAGTGAGTGTGCAAACGTTTTCCCTCCAGAGAGAGGAGCCGACATCAGCTGACCAGGAAGATAAGTTACATCAATGCTATTTTTAATGAAGTCATAAAAGATGAATAAAGTGTTGCATTAAAAACAATAAATAAAATGTTTGTGCTCATATGCAAATTTCTTCTACATTACACGTTGGAAAAAAAATTTTAAGCTAAATTTCCAGTTTTAACTTACATTTTTATCTTAATATTATCTGTATGTTGTGCATTTAAATGTCTGGCTTTCACATGAGTAAAGTTTCTGGATACTCTACTTAAGAAAAAACATGTTTTAACTAAAAACGCAGAAGATTCAGACACACACCGATAATTTATGTCAAAGTGAGACTTNCTTTGTTGTTTTAATCCCATTTTCTGTCTGTTGAACCATTTGGAGAAATGAAATGCACTATAAAACTTTATACCCTATTCTAACACACAATACATAAACATTTTCTACTGAGAGTGAGTGTGTAATTGAAAACATTGTTTAGAAAAGTATTTTGTAATTATTTGTATTAATTTAGTCCCTAAAATGCTGGAATTTGAGCATAACTTAATATTTTTGTTTGTTTACATCAGTAAAAATATGCTGAAGTTCTTCTAATCTTACTTGAGTACAATTTATGGCTACAGAACTTAATAATTTCTCTGTTTTGTCATTTTCACCCAAATTACAGCAAAATGAAACCAAAAACAGCTTTGATAAACTGTCGACTTAATCATCCTTATTTAATAAAAATCCTCTTCCATTTTTTTATACATGCAGACATATTCATTAAATTAGGATATGTGTTTCCAGATTAAAATAACCTTTAAGCATTCTCCTTCAGACCAAATGTTTTTATTGATTGTAAAATTCTGTCTGTAATGTTACGTTTTCTGTCACTATAAGCAGAAAATCACTATAACGAAGATAAATAAAGACTTATAAACATCAGATTGTGTGCAATTCATGCATATAACATGTTTAATTTATGGAGTGTGTTTGTTAATGAGGCAGATTGCGTTCTATATCTGCAGCTACATGTTGTTTTAATGACCTTAAAGAACTTTTGCGTGGCTGGTTGTCCTTTAACTACACAGTTAGGCATCTCTCCTTCAGACCGGAGCAGCTGGTCTCTCCGCTCATGAAGGTAAGAACATTCTGTACATTTGTTAAGATTATGGTTTCCTTTAAATATCTGACTAAAACTCTGGTGCACTTGAATTTGAAGAAGCGTTTTAATGTTTTTATATAAGTCGTATTGAATGTTTTAATTGTCCCACACTCGGCATGTGCAGCTTATTGAACATCTATAAAACTCCTTCTTGGATGTTTTCTTCCTTTTATTGTTTTACAACCTTGTGAAACTGGAAATTATTCTGGGAGGATGCAAAAAATAAAAACATTTATATTATTGCAAACATAAAAATGTTTGTTTTTAGTCCGAAACGGATTATTTAACTAAAACTTTTGAGCTCAGCCATATTGGCTGCAAAAGCATAGCTGATTTCTGCAATTAATTTGATATTTATGTTTCTTTTTCTGTTGCCAGACTCTAATTTGACACATTCTCATAAAAATTGCATTTTTTGTTGTCTGTTTTATGATTTCTCTGAGAGATTTCAGCCACACATGGTAGAAATACCATCCTGTTTTGTTGGGACTGACTCAATTTTTTTTCTTTTATTTTTATTTTTTCATATGCATTTGAGATTTATACATTTTCTAGCTCTAATAAATGATTTCTGCCATTTAATTTGGCTTTTAAAAATCTCACTTTTGTCAAACCAAAGAGTACTTTTATTGTTTTAAAAAGAAAGAAATCCTGAATGTTCATTACTTTCAAAAAAGTGTTTTAAGAACTATGTTTGTGACGTATTTGGTACTTATTTGAACATAAAATAGTATAAAAACTAAAAATGGAGCTGAAAAATGTGACATTCAGAAAATAAAACAGCGACAGAACCTTTTGGTGGCCACGTGTTATTTACATGTTGAACATTTTCTTTTGAATTGGTTTTAAAATAGGAGTAAATTTGTCAGGATCCATGTTTTTCTGTGTGTTTATTTTCGAGTTTTCTGTGTCTTCTGTGCTCTCCGTATGTTCTGAGATGAATCCCAAATTTCTGAGTATTTCAAATTGACAAATTTCCATGTTTTTTTTATTGAATATTTCTGAGAATAATCTCAGAAATGTTGAGTTTTTTCTTGCAAATTTTCAACATTTCAAGTTCAGAAATTTTCAAGTTTTTCTAAAAGAAAATTGTCAGATTAGTCTCAACATTTCACAGGTGTTTTTTGTAAAATATTTCTGAGAATAATCTCAAAATTTGAGTTTTTTCTGTCCAATTTTCGACTTGTCAAACTCAGAAATCTCCTTCTTGTTTGTAGAAAATTTCTGTGATTAATCTAAAAATGTCTGAGGTTTTTTGTCAGAAATGTACTCCTCTTTTTAATCTACACCATTATAATCCCTTGTGGTTAAAATGCGCAAAGCATCTTTGCTGGCAGCTGAGGATGATGATGCTGCAGCAAAGCTGCCCAATAAAGTTTTAATTACCCCGAGGCAATAAAAGGTTGCAGGCAGAGCAATCACATTCTATGTTTCAGTTGGATTTCTTTTTATATGCACCATCCTCTGAACACTGACCCCATAAAACTTTAGGTATTGGTTAATTTTTGATTTTTTTCTTCCTTGATTATCCCTCCCAGCTTTATTTCTCTGAGCTGTGGGCATAAAGAGCAGAGAAGAGGAATCTTCCCCTCACTTTCACCTTCTTCCTCTGGACCGGGATCTAACCGCCGCCTTACCCACCACGGAGACGATGAGCTGCGACGCTCTGGCCACGGTCTGCTCCGGGCCGGACTGCCTCGTCCCTCCCAGCAACTTCAACGCCATCCTGAGCGTGGTGCTGAGCACGGTGCTCACGGTGATGCTGGCGCTGGTCATGTTCTCCATGGGCTGCACCGTGGAAGCCTCCAAGCTGTGGGGCCACGTCAAGCGGCCCTGGGGCATCTTCATCGGCTTCCTCTGCCAGTTCGGCATCATGCCATTCACGGCCTTTGCGCTGTCTTTGGCTTTCGGGGTGCTTCCGGTGCAGGCCATCGTCATCATCGTCATGGGCTGCTGTCCGGGAGGATCCAGCTCCAACATCATCTGCTACTGGCTGGACGGAGACATGGACCTGAGGTGGGACGCGGCTGGAAACACTTTGATTTCAAGTTATTTGTAGATTAAATTCGACTGGCCGTTGCCAGAGTTGGTCACATTTACTTGAGTAACTTTTTTGAAAAAATGCTCTTTTACTTCATTAATTTTATTATGAAGTATTTCTATTCTTGAGTAAAATTTCTGGATTTTCTACCCACTGAATGAAAAACAAACATGTCTTAACCAAAAATCTACCCGATTTTGTTAAAGTTTCAAAAATTTTTATTGAAAGAAAAAATGTATTTTGCCTGAGTTTGTAATTTGTTTTTACTTATATGAATTATTGTCATTTTTTTCTTAAAATACCAAACTTTCCACTAAACTTTATGTTTTGGTCCATCTGACTTCCTGGTTGGAAGTTTGCTTCTGTTTTTTGACTTTAACTCTTCACTGTGAACTTGAGCCAATTTATAATCGATTAGACAAAAATCATCAGTTTGATATTTACTCCTTAGTTCTTCAGTGCCAAGTCCAGAACTTTTTTGCCTTGGTTTATCAAATCGTCTCATTGTGTCCGGTGTCGTAAATCTAAACGTGATCGTCGCTTTCCACCTCCACAGTATCAGCATGACCACCTGCTCCTCCATCTTGGCTTTGGGCATGATGCCGCTCTGCCTGTTCGTTTACACCAGCGTCTGGACTTCCAGCGACGCCATAAAGATCCCGTTCGACAGCATCGGTGCGCTCACGGATCTTACTCACATTTTGAATGCGTTGTTATTTGTTTCCGACATTTTATCTGTGTTTGCTCAGGAATCACACTCGCAGCCCTTCTTATACCCATTTCCGTCGGGATTCTTGTGAAAAGCAGGTGGCCTCGATTTGCGAAAAAGATCCTGAAGGTGGGAACGTTTTAGATTTCCTCTCTGATGATCTATTTGGAAATTCCTGGCCAGACTTGGTGGATTTTTCTGGTGATGGTTTTCAACAGGTGGGTTCCATCGCCGGTTTTGCTCTCATCATCATCATTGCCGTGGTTGGAGGCGTCCTCTACCAATCCTCCTGGGTCATTGCTCCCTCCTTGTGGATCATTGGAACCATCTACCCCTTCATTGGGTTTTTTCTTGGTTTCCTTTTGGCCCGGTTCGTGGGTCAGCCCTGGTACAGGTGAGCGAGAAAGGGAACTACTCCTGTTCAACCCAGTAATGACAGGTTTTGATATTTTTGAAGTTGCTCATTGTTTATTCTTTTTCTCAGGTGTCGAACAATTGCGCTTGAAACTGGTTTCCAGAACTCCCAGTTGTGCAGCACCATCGTCCAGTTGTCTTTCAGCCCTGCAGAGCTGGAGGTCATGTTTGCCTTCCCTCTCATCTACAGCATCTTCCAGCTGGCTGCGGCCATCTTTGCTGTGGGCGGTAAGAGTCTCACAGGGAAACTGGCTTCAAATCGGGCTGAAAAGTCACAAATTTGATAGACAAAAATCCAAAATTTTGACCTTAATCTCAGAAATTTTCTAGAAAGAAAATACATGAACATTTTTGAATTTCAAAAGACAAACATTTCTGAGTTTTTTCTGTCATATTTTTTTACTTTCCACACTGGAAATTTCCAAAAGGCAAAGATTTTTGACTTTTGAAATTCAGCAGTGTCCATGTTTACTCCTAGAAAACTTTTGAGATTAATGTCAAAATATACAAGTTTTTTCTGCCAGTTTTTTTTTTTTTTACTTTTCACACACTTAGAATTTCCAAGTTAAAAATTTTTACATTTTTAAATTCGGAGATGTCCGTGTCTTTTTCTTCTTTTTTTTCCCAAAGCTCAAAATTTTTGCAAACGAAATTTCTGAGCTAAAAAAGTCAAACATTTGCTAGAAAAAGCTCAGAAATTTTTAATCTCAGAAATTTTCTGCAAAGAATCCCAGAAGTCTTTGACTTTTGAAATTCTGAAATGTTCAGGAATTCTTTATAGAAAATTTTAGATTAGTGTAACAAATTATTAATGTTTTCTTTCAGATGTTTGACTTTTCCAAAAGTCTAAAATTTTCTCGGAAAAGCTCAGAAATGTTTCAGTGAATCTCAGAAATTTTATAGAAAAAACTTCGAAACAATCGGATTAATCATGACTAATCGCTTTTTGAAATATGCTGACTTAGTAATTAAATAATTATTAACTAGAGTATACAGACTAAAACATGCAATTATTGCATTGTTTTAGTAATTAAACTAAAACAATGCAAAAACTATGTATTTTATATTTAAGAGGAAAAAACCTTTAATCTGTAAATATTTTCAACCCAAAACTCTTCAAGTGGCAGTTTTAGCTTCATTTAGCTCAAATACTGTAAAAACACAAAAACAGTAAAAATTTTATTGAGTAAATAATTTATAATTTGATAATCAGATCATCTCTACATTGATGGTAAACTGAAGAGATTGTTTATCTATCTGCAGATGCATCCTTTGCTACAAATACTACTATTTTTTCTTGTTTTTTACCTAAGAAAGAAGTTCAATTGTTTGTATATTTGCATTTTTTATGTATTTCAATTAATGTATGCGATCATTTTAAATAGTTAAATGAAAAATATGCACATTGTGCTATTTTTTTGCCCGATTACTCGATTAATCGTCAGAATAATTGATTAATCGTTTATTAAAATAGTTGCTAGCTGCAGTCCTATAGCTTGAAGTAAATGTTTTACCCTGCAGATTAGCTTTTCACAATGCGTGCTTCCCTCCGCAGCCTACCAAGGGTACAAGAGGTTTTGTGGAAAAGGTGGCGGCGCAGACGATCAGGCCAGAAGAGCAGAAGTCGAGTCTAAAAACACGAGCTACGATCTGGATAACAAAGCCTTCGATTCCAACGAACTGAACGGCACCTACTCCATAAAGCAGTGAGACTCCATCATACTGCAGAAAACGTTTGACCTCCTGAAGACGCTGCCATCACTGAACTGTGAACACACACCGCCCCCTGGAGGTTGAAATGTGTAATGCAAAGGGAAAATGCAACAGTTGGACGGTGCGTGGCGCCCCTGACTGACTGAGCTTAATATCCTGCTTTCTTTTAATTTATTCATGTAGATATTTAAAAACAGCGCCAGCTACACTGCAAAACCTAAATTTCACCAAGTATTTTCTAGGGCAAATACCTCAGTACACTTGAAATAAGACAAAACTAACCTACAAGTAACTTTTAAGCAAGATATAGGAGCAAGTTTTGGAAATAAATAAAAAATTATTCCTTAGTATTAATGAAAAAGTACTAGTTTCACTTAACTTTAATCAATATTAAGGAATTATTTACTTAAAACATCTTGCTGAAAAGTTACTTGTAAGATAGTTTTGTGTCTAAGGTATTTGAACTAGAAACTAAAAGTTGACAAAAACACTTGGTGAAGTTTTGTGTTTTTTGCTTTGGAATTTCCTATTTTATAGTTTAGTAGCTAAAAATTCATAGATTTATCCTGATATATTGGAACTTAATGGGACTATGAGATGATGGGATAGAGTCACTAAGGGGAACAGCTGACAAAGTTAAAGTTTATCATCCATTTCAGGTTCTTTATTTAGTCAGAATTAATATATCTGAACTTCTGTAAGTTTTTTCAGTAAATCACCCAAAGTGCCGTTATTATTTGTCTCTAATCTGTCCTGATGCTCTGATCCAACTCTGTGTTTCTTCGTTTAGATTTCCTACTTCTTTAATAAATTAAGTTAAATATTAATAAAATCATGCATGTGCAAGATTGATTATTTTCCAGCTACACTTTACTGCAACAAATATGTATTATTAAACACGAACTGGTGTGTAGAAATAAAATGCTTTTACAAAAAATAGCTTATCAACTGTTCGCTCAGAGAAATTGTGAATTTGTTGTCATAAAAACGTATTTTTGTTGTAATGCTCCTGTTTTGATATGAATATAAGTTCTTTATGAGATCTTAATAAACTTCTTTATCTAAACATTGATAAACTGTGATAAGATATTCTCCTTTGCAGGCAGAATTATTTCAAAATCTGTGATGGAAAATTTATGTTTGGACATCAAATCCAAAAAATATTTACCTTTTATTTTTAAGAGCATGTAGATTCGTACATTAACTCAACAACAATATAAAAATATGTTTACCGCACCCTTTAGAATTGAACAAGACTTTTGAATAAATAAATCTATTGTTACAGGAGGATAATCTCAGGTCTACATCTATAGTAAGAGCAATAATAAGAATCAAGATTTATCTTCCACTACAGTGGAATCTGTCGTTTAATAAGTAGAGGCAGACGGACCAATCAATATATTGATACTCTGACCCCCAATCAGCTCCTTCAGACTAACCAGCATCAATTAGCAAACACCTGGTTGAATTGTGGATCTGCTTCATCAGAAATGTACAAATGTTTAAACTCAGAATTAATTTTCATCGAGAGAAGTTTGGATTTGTGAAAAAATACTTTTCTCTGGGCTTGTAGCATCCAAATTTGACTCATTTCTTTAAAAAAAAAAGTTCTTACTAATGTTATTTTTGTTAGTAGGACTTAGTAATTTGCTATTCAAATATCTAATTTTGCTGATTGTCATCCTGGGAACTTCCCCAGTTCCCTCCCCAGCATGAGTCAACCACCATGTTCCTGTTTTTCCTAAATTCAGATTTTTGAATGATTCATTCACAAAAGAACAAATTGGCTTTTCATTACAAAACTGCTTTGGTTACATTTATTTCAAAAATATTTCTATAGGGGTGCGAAGACTTCTACCCCAAGGGATTTCTGCTGAAAACAAGTTTTTGATAGAATAAATGTTCTCAGAAAACAAGTTGTGTTTTTCAGAAGTTACTTGAATAAAATGTGACCTAAATCAACTACAGCTGAAGTGGTAGGATGTTAATCAGTACAGATGAACGGCACGAGGAGTGTTGAAAGAATTATTATAAAAGCTTGGCTGTAAAAAGATGAATACTTTGTGTTATTTTTAACATTATAACAAGATAATTATGTTAATAATAACAACTTTGCACTGATTAAAAATAAAAACTTCAATAAACAAATTTATATATTTGGTTTTTTTACTAGCTGGGGTAGGGGGCCATACTTTGGATACGCCCCTGTTCCAGACATAAATCAAAATAAGAATCAGTGAAAAAAAAAAAATAGGGAAAACTGGAGCAAAACATCTGCATTCGGTTAATGAGGCATTTACCAAATAGATGTATCCAGATTTTTAATTGTGTCCCAACAGAACATTAAAAGTAAAACATTTGCAGAGCAAATCGCAAGGCTTCTTCGTGGTCATTTTTTGTAGTTGTGAAATAAACACTCATAAAATGTAAATGGGGCTTGAAGTCCACGCAGTTATTGTCATAACACGTCCTCATGCTCAAACATGTCTCAACCACAGCTCTTTAGTAGAGACATGCTGTGAATTGATATGAAAGATCGTTTAAACATGCCAAGTTCTGTTCCATGAACGCCCCTCCAGCTGAAGCTGCCTTCACTGCTGTTGTAAAACTCGGAATTTCGTCGTAGAAACGCTGACACTGCTGCTTTTTAAAGGTTGCGTGACCTCAGCTAGTTACCTAACGTGTTATAACATTGTTACAGGGCTACTTAAAAGTGTTTGAGTCTGTTGGAAGATAAATAAAACAGAACCAGCCTGTCAAATTAACATTTGTATTTATTGAGTTCTTGATAGTAAACTGGTTGAATATGGCTGATAGAAAGTACACAAAACCTTCGTGATAATGATTCTACTTCCACGTATCCAACCACGAAAGTTTTTGTCGCTATATTTTCTAACATTTAGTTGGAGCGGGAAACTTTCCGAGGGGTCATTGAAAGCATCACATTTTCACGTTCATCTTCAGATCTGAGAGTCGAAGACGAGAAGAAGAAAAGACGTCTGGAAAGTTAACGTAAGAGTGAAATATATGTATTATTTATGCGTGTACCAACGACTATCTTTTCATGTAATGTGTAAAACAGGTTTTGTGAGAAAACACGATGTTCAAAAAGGTTTATTTAGGTAAAAAACAGATTAACGGTCGCAGGGATCCCCACAAATCTCACTTCCTCCTGTGTGGAGTTTGTTAAATAGACAGAAATTAACATATTTATTAAACTTGTGAGAGTCATGTGAGTGGAAACAGACAAATACGAGCGTTGGATCGTGTTTGTGTGAATTAGCCAAACGGTTTTCCAACTAAAATGATTGTCCTGCCTCCTTATGACGTCACAGTGGATGCTTTTTAACTAAACTGTTCACCGCATATGAAGGTTTCTAATCAAATGCAATATGTTGTTTGTTCGCTTTAACACGTTTTAACTGGAATAAACGACGTTATCTTCAAAATGTGACGAAACGTCCGAGTCACATTAAAGTAGAAATTATTTGTCATTCTTAAATCAGTTCTTATGTGTTTACTATAGCAAATATAAATAAAATCTGATCTGCTTACATTTTAAAGCAATTAAAATTCTTTTAAATGCGCATTCAGCAACATTTCTACCTGTAAAGGTTACAAAATTATGCAAATTTAAATGGAAGTTAAAATATAAATGAGATTTTGTAGCCGATCTCCGATAACCGATTTTATAAACCGATTTTGTAAATCGGTTATCGCCGATGCTAAGTGTAAGACATTGTTTTAGTATTTACAGTAAAAGCTGTAAAAGTGACAGGGACAAATGTTTACAAATTCATCAGTTGTCTGTTGTTTGACCAGAAACATGACAAACCAAAATTAGAACCACATAAAAACATATTTATCCATTGCCAAATTGGCTTTGGATTTATTCTGAAATGCAAACAAAGTGTATTTATGATATAATGGAACCAACTGTGAAAATAGATGGTGTTAAGAAAAATCTGCATTTTCATACAAAAATGCAGTGTGACAAAGTTAAAATCAAAACTCAAAATTGAATAAAGTTATTAAAATTTTAGAAAACCAAAACAAAATCTGTTGAGTGATCCGAGTTATCGGAAAAACCGCCAGAGGAACAAGTTGAAGTCAACTCAAAAACATTTTTTATGAGTAAAATATTGGCAGAAACTTACAAAAAGCGAAACAGAACTGTCATATTTTTCCTGAATAATGCTGAAATACAGATCATAAACCAAATGGCTCCATATGAAAACATCTGTGACAATAAATTTCTTGTTGCCACTGTTATTATTTTATGATGCTGCGCGTCACTGTGTGGTGTTTCACGCCACCTGGATCACATTCTACGGTGTTAAATTATTAATCGACTGAATGGCTCAGGTGTTGGAGCGTATCAGCCGCCACCCCTACAGTTTTGGCTTAACTACTAATCTTAGTGTGTCGTTTAAGCAAAATGGCATTTTTTTGCTCTGTATGCTCCATATAACAATGAATCGATTACTAAATTAGAATATTTCAAAAACCGATTAATCACGATTAATCGTTTCAGCTCATCATTATTAATGATGATTAACAATTATTCTAGTAGTTGATTATTCTAACAATTGTTCTTAAAAATACTTTAAAAGATGCAAATGAACAAAATATTCACTTCCTTTTCCAAATAAGAAAATAACCAATTAATCACGATTAATCGTTTCAGCCCCAGATTAGGTAGAAGTGTAGAGGAGGGACGGTTGGCTGTCAAAGAACTTTGCAGCTGGAGATATTTTCCCTGGAGTCTGGCTCTGGGTCGAAACATCTCAGGTGAATGACCTAACAAACTGCAACCATGGCAACCACTCCATAACGCCGTGCGTTGGGTGCATCATCATCCCACTGGGCCTTAACAAGAAATTGCTAGGTAGTTTGATCTCAGCCATACTCCTGAGTAATACTGGTGTTATCATGTTTCTAGAATCAGTGTGGATTGTTTGTTTTCTTTTTTTGTAGATGCCGACCCGGATGGGCTGAAAGATGCCAGGTAACCCCTGCCTGTGGACGCCGCTCCCTCAGAGCAGCCCCTGTCCGCGTGACCGCCACAAGCACGCCTGCTGCAGCTACGATGGGGACGTCTACGTCCTGGGGGGAAGAGACAACAGCTGCCTGGGAGACTTCTGGAAGTACAGCGTTGGTAAGGGCCCTTCATGTACAACAGAACCACAGCATCAGGAATTTACCTGGTTACTGATGACTAATCTTTTCTGTCAAACATTCAAACTTTACAAAGTTGCATCTCGTCATCATATTTTCACTTCTGGTAAAAAATGAGTTTTTCCGCCTGCTTTCTGAGAACTTCGATACGGTGAGGTTCAGATCTATGGAGCTTCCTGACCACAGGTCCAAACTGAATCACAACTTTTAGCCATAATTGATTAATCACGATAAATCGTTTCAGCCTTAAAGTGCTCCAACTTGCAGGAAAATCCTCAGATCGTTATCAAACTGTCTCTGGATTGTTATAGGAAGTTCTAAAGAAATTTATGTCTCTTTTGGGTGAGAAACGCTGACACATGGATCATGTCTAAAGCTGCAACTAACGATTATTCTGACAATTAATCGATTAATCAGATAAAAAAAAACTGGCACATTCTGCAGATTTCTCATTCAAACACTTGAGCTTATTTTATACTGTACTAGAAATACCTCAAAAGACACAATAAACAAGTAATTCATCTCCTTTTTTAAGTAAGAAAATAAACATTTTATTTCCTAAAATGCATCAATGTAGCATTCCTTTACTGTATGGTTGATCATTTGTTGCACAGAATGCAGCTAAAAAATCCTAACATTACAATAGAAAAATGTCTTTTTCTTCATCGATTAGTGCAAATAAAACCAACAAAACATTACAGACGAACAAAAAGAGATATCAATCTACAAATAAATAATCAGATAAGAGAATAAATAACAGCAACAAAAATAAATAAACAAAAAGGAGGTAAGTATTAACATGGATACAGTCCGGTCAAAGACAAAAGACAGAACATTATCAAATGGTGTCAAATTAAAAACAATTAAATTGCTTAACAGGTGGGTTTTGACATACTTTTTTTCCCTTTAATCTTTGCAGTTATTTTCTGATTTGCATTATTATTTATTTTTTCTAGTATTCATTGATTTACCTAGAATCAAAGATATTTTTAGAAGTGAGAGAGAGGGAGAGAAATAAAAAATGATTAAATAAAAGTATATGCTAGAACAAAGCATAATAAAATAAAAATGATCTAAAGAACACTTTTTGTGATCTTATTTTTATTATTAGATAGTAAACTTTAACAAGCAACACAGGTGTCAGCAGCT
The DNA here is from genome assembly GCA_903066825.1 of Alfaro cultratus. Classification (NCBI taxonomy): domain Eukaryota; kingdom Metazoa; phylum Chordata; class Actinopteri; order Cyprinodontiformes; family Poeciliidae; genus Alfaro; species Alfaro cultratus. Next base: position 50,193 of record CAEFZX010006899.1, read on the forward strand.
TTGAGAGGATTTTGAAGCAAAGACCATTCAAGAAAATAAATTATCTTTTTGATGCTGTAAATATAAACACAACAGAGTTTTAGAAAGATATTAAAGAAAAACTGAGCAAACAAAACAAGTCGTTTTGTTCTGTTGATTTTGTTTCAGTGTTGGATGAATGGACCAGGCTGAGCTGCTCGGGCGAAGCTGCACCAGAGGAGCTGGAGCAGCACTCTATGGTGGCTTATAAGGTCCAAACTTCAAACACTTTTTATTCATTTCCTTTAAACCGTGCCAACATGAAGCAGATATAACTTGCCAACTGGTTTCTGGGGCTCTTCAGGGTTTCCTGTATGTGTTTGGAGGCATGTGGGATTCTGCGTACACTGGCCGGCGATGCCCCCTGTGGGTGTTTGATGTCGGTGAGTTTCACTCAGGACGATGATTTTACCCTCCGCTGATCTTCAAGCTGTTAGCAGAGATTCTAGTTTCCAAAAAATCTCCTGTGCAAACTGGCTCTGGCCTCAAAACACTGAAAAACATTCAACCCCTGCTATTTCTAGCTTTTATTTACCTGGTTCAATACATGCTGTTTCTAACTAGAATTGGAGGAGGGATTTAGGCTGGTCTTAAACTATAAAACACCCTGAACTATTTTTAAATAGAATATCACATTATAAAGTTAGTAAAACACAAAACAACATTGATTGGGAATCATGTCAAAGCAATTTGTGGATATATTAGCGCATTATTTGTTTTCATTCTCATCTTCAAACACAAACACATAAAAATATATTGATTTCCCAGATATCCGGCTTTGTGTGGACTAGACCTTAGTAACAAAGTGCAATGATTTAACACCAGTGAACAGGAAGTTGAATGTTTCCGCACCTGCTTCCTGCATATGCATGTATGTTTCATAGAAAACAGTCTGTAACATACTTTAACTTTAACTCTTAGAGAACACTATTAGAAACTCTGCAGCTTGTTTTTCTTTTTCTACATGTTTTCTAGTGAGGTTTTTGTAAATTGGTTTGCTCTATTTTCTGTTTCAGTAAATCAGAAGTGGGTTCCCTGCCAGGGGAAGACCAGCTCCCCTCAGGTAAATCAGCTTTATTGCCATAAACTATCTCAATAAAATAATCTACATTTTAATTTGATTACATTCTTCTGGTGGGAAAGAATCACAGTGAGAAATGTTTAGTTAAATTACCATTGTCACAGTTACTGGCATCTCAAAACAGAAGTTTCCTGTTTCCCTGGAGGATAAATGTAGCATCGCACAAACCCGCCCATTTCTTTTGGTCACATTTCAAAATAGGAAAAACAGGAAAACATGCTGCTCTAAAACTGACCTCATCTACAGTCAGAGTTTAGAAAAGCAACTTTAACAGCTGGAACCAGAAAATAAAGCAGCAAAAGGACTATAGCGCAGTGCATTCTGGGTAAATACAACCAAAACAAACACGTTAGCTTAGCGCTAGCTGGAAAAATGGCTTGTGGTTTTCTACCTAAGACAAAAGAAATCTTACTGCCACTACAATCTGATGCTACTTCATTTTGTTTACATTTAGTGAAGAAGAAGAAAGTTGCGTTCAGTGTCTTCTGTCGTTTCCTTCAGTGGTTCTTGGTGGAGCGCCTCCAGAGGCGAGGAGGGGAACAGCGTTTGTAAAGGGTTTGGTTCACTTCACTCAGTGCAGTGAGAAAGAGAACTAAAGCAAAATGGAGAATGTAAGGAAATTTTGTTTCAACTGGTAGTCTAGTTGAAACAAGACTAACAGACTATCAGGTATAAAAGACCCTTAGTTTACCACTGTGTTTCACTTCCTGTCAAATTTCTGCATAGCTCCAAAACAGACTTCAGCTCTGTCTTTGTCAGACAGTCGGAGGCGCAGCCTCGGGGAATCACTACTGGTTTGCAGGGTCCAATTAACTTTTAACGTAATTACCAGGTTGGATGCCAAAACGGATCCAGTGAGTCTCGGTTTGTTGCTGAACTTTTCAGCAACAAACCGTCCAGGTGGGTCTGGTGTAAAACAGATAAATCCAAAATAAATTCAACTCTCTTCCAGTCCAAATCCAGAAGAGAACTTATGATTTCATAGAAAGTATTTATCATGTTTTTGTCACACTAAATACTCAAATTGAAGGTAGGGTTTTTATTTATTTTTCAATTTTTATAGCATTTTTTGTCAGTTTTCAGATTATATCAGTACAATATAAAAGCCATTTTTTATCAGCAGCAGTTTCATTGATAACTTTTAACGTCGTCTTGATATTTTGTGTTTCCAGAGCCAAAGGCCGAGCAACCGGAAAGGACACAGCGCCGTGGTGCTCGGATCTGCCATGCTCGTCTACGGAGGCTTCATGGACATAAAGGGATCCCTGCAGGAGTTTTGGAGTTTAAACCTCAGTAAGTTTATTCAAACTAGAATAAAAAAAAGAAAAATTTGCATCTTAATCAGCTTTTTAGTAATTTCCAGAATTTCTGAAGAGAGTTAAATCAGGTGTTTGTCTCTGCGTTTGTCTTGGACAGATACGACGGCTTGGTCCGGCCTGAGCGGTTCTGATCGGGGAGCGTCCGTTCCTGGGCCCAGACACAATCACTCCGCCGTGGCCTACCAGAGCTGCATGTTCCTGTTTGGAGGCCTGAAGGGTCTGCGGGAGCAAAGGGACTTCTGGAGGTGGAACAGCACCAATCACACATGGACCTGCCTCAAGTGAGCGCCAAGGTTTCCTGTCGCTATAGTTTGAAGCCAGGCTTTTATTCTGTAAAGGTTTTAGGCCAGATTGATATCCAGCTTTAACGAAAAGTCTGAGGTTTTTGACTTTCCATCAAAGTCATCATATCAGACGGATTCCTGCGCACTTTGGATAAAAGGATGAAAGTAAACGCAGGAGATTTTACTTGCCAAAGAGGACCAACTGTTAAATGAAGCTCCATTTTGTACTTTTAGACTCCAGTCATCCATGTCTGTTGCATAGTTAAGTCATTTTAACCTTGTTTGTTTTTAGCAGGACAAATTGAGATTTTTCCAGGGACAACAGATGAAAATAAATATCCTTGTGGCTAATTCTGTCACATTTACAGAAATGTTATTTTTCCTACCAAATAAATTAAAGTTAAATTAAACCCATGTAACATTGAATATGTGTGTAAAAAAAAAAAACAGAACTTAGTCTTCTCTTTGTCTAAATGCTGTGTGTAAATTGTGGGGCTGAAAGGATTAATCACAATGACTAGATTACTAAATTATCTGTCGACTAATTTAGTAATTGATTAATGGAGGCTCCTGTGCTCCGCAGGCCGGGCCCCCCTCGGCTGATGGGCCACGCCGCCGTGACCTACAGGGACAGCATGCTGCTGTTCGGAGGCGGTGAAAGCCAGAGCTCTCCCAGCAGGAGCCTGTGGAAGTACAGCTTCTCCTCCCACACCTGGAGCCAGGTGGCGTCGCTCCCAGGCTCCGACGCTCCGGACCGGATTCACCACTGCTGCGCCGGGCTCGGCCGCAGCTACGAGCCCGACACCGGCGGCTCCGGATCGGCACTGCAGCCGACGCCGCAGGATGCCAAACCCAGACATTTCAAAAACAAGTGCTTCCCCGTCTCCCACTCGGACATAGAGATGAAGACATTCAGCAAAACGTCTCCAGACGTGGACGCACAGAGCAACACTAAGCCTGATCCCCAGCTGACGGAGAACAGCTTGACGTTTGAGAATAAAGCCTTCAGGAGGCAGTGGAGCTGCGCCGACGAGCTGCAGCTCGACCAGGAAGACGGAGACATTTTAAAGAACCTGCCTGACACGCTGCTGGTGCTGGGAGGACGACCTTACAGCAGACACAGTCCCATCCGCGTCTGGAGTATGACCCTGACCGACTCCTAACAGCCACCGAACCTTTACTGACAGAAAACAATGCAAAATATTAACAAGTATTTTAGATTATACTGTGAAAGATGGAGGTAAATTTGACAAAGACCAGCGGCTGGGCTTCTGAGCATTCCTCTATTCTGATGAGGCTCGTTTGACAGGAGCTCACACTGCAAAAAATCACAAAATATTACCAAGTATTACTGTTTGGGTTTTACTGCAATTATCTTAGTGCACTTGAAATAAGGCAAAAATAACTTCCCAGAAACTTTTCAGCAAGATAAGGGAGCTTGTTTTAAGTCTAATTCCTTAACACTGATGAAAAATTAGTAGTTCTACAGATAATTTCACTTAAAACAAGATTATTTCCTGTATTATAAGTAAAATAGTCCGTCAGTGGAACTAGTACTTTTAAAATTAATATTAAGGAATTATTAACTTAAAACAAACTCTTATATCTTCTTGAAAAGTTACTTGTGAGTTAGTTTTGTTTTATCTTAAGTGTACCAAGTACGACGGAGTATTAGGATTATACTAATAAAAAAAATTACAGGTATAAAGTCATACAATTATGAGAATAAAGTCATTCCAAGAATAAACTCATAATATTACCAGAATTAAGCTGAAAAAAAAACGTGAAATGAAGTCATATTACTAGTATAAAGTTGTAATGTTAATCAAGTTCAATCATGTTTATTTGTGCAGCTTATTTCAGCAACAAACTGCTTTAGATCATGAAAATAAAAAATATATAAACACATAATGCAGTCGCCAACTGTGGAAATGGTAACATCAGATATGTTTGTTAATGTTCCAGTTATTAATGTTCAAATCAACTCTAAACAGGTGATGACTTTTGGTTTATTTTCTTATCGCTGCCCTAAAAGTTTGTTGTAACTGAAATATTTGCATAAGAAACAAGACAAAAATACTTAGTAAGATTTTGTGTTTTTCCAGTGAACCAGTGTCTTTCTATCGCCTCCTCTCTGTTCACCGTTACTGACAACCTGTACATAAGAGTTTATAAAAACACTTTTATATCATCTGGAGGTTTTTCTGTTTATTCATTCATTCAAAACATGTCAAAGCATTAGAAGGACACAATCTTCAGTGTTTTTATTACAAATGGGCGCAAAACATTTTCGATATTCTGCTAATATTTCTAAAAATTGCAATTGCAGCCTATTCCTTAAATAAGAAACGCAATTAAAATTGCACGTGAATTAGTTTGTTCTCTTGATAAGTCATTAGAAAAAACATGATATGCCGTCTTCCACCTAACACTTCCTCTTCTCCCTCAGTAGTAACATCCGGTTGTGGATCACATGACTAGTGCGAGTTTTTTGTTTGTTTTTTTTCAAAAATTGCCTTGTTTCTATTAAGCAGATTTATCTCTAATTCCAATTTGTGCAGTAATAGAGGAATGCAGCTTATGTTTCCATTGGTACATTTAAAACAACAGAAGCATCATCTCTGGATGTATTTTCATTCAAACTCTCCTAAATCAGTCCTGCAACCTTAAAAATAATCTCATTGTTCAGAACGAAAAATCTTCTAGTTGAGAAGAACTGATGGTTCATATGAACTGTGATCGTGATGCTGACCAGAAGAGGGCGCCAGAGCTCAATGAGCTCAAATCACCATTAATGGATGGATAGAGAGATTTATTATTGTGTGTTTGTGTTCATTATGGATGTTGGAAACATTTACTTTTGTAATCAAGTCATCTCTTGATTATTCTGAAAGTTGTGGAGTCAAATAAAAATTTGGTTATGTAGAATACCGATTTGATTAAGGTAAATAAATACAACATATACACATAAAAACAGTATTAATATCAGACATCTATATCGGCACACATTGTCATAGCTCTTTAAATCATCCTCAACAAAAAAAAAATACACAAAAATAGCTCGTTTTGCATGACGCAGCAGGAGGAGAATGGAGCCCAACGGCTGCGGTCTGATTGCTGAGCTCCAGGATGTTGGGTTCCCTCTGATGTGCCTAAAAGTTGTTTATGTGCAACTGTTCAGGGTCCAGTTGGTCTGGACATTGTGAGGAGGACAAAAAACAACTTATTTTATCCTTGGGTGAGATTCATCCAGCTGGGAAGGCAGGATTTCACCACCAGCAGTGTGTCAATATGGCGACAGGCCAAGAGGCTTTCAACAAAGTGACCCGAATGAATATTAGTATTACAGTAGATGGGATCCAGAAGAGAGAAAATCAGCCTGAAATCCACAACAGCACAGCAGATAAACGACCCTGATGGGAGCAGAAACAACAAGGCCAGAGTCCCAGCTTTGACCTGGAAGAGAATTATCACATTTTCCAGAGGTATGAATATTTTTTAGCCTAATTGTATGTATGCATATTATTTATCTACCTTATCTTGATAGATATATTCCCATAAAAAGATCTAAAGATCTGTAAATGTCAGCAGTTAGCAGGTACTAATACCTTTTATTTTGAAACATGGGCCATTTTAGGTGCAAAAAAAGGATTGATAAACTCCACCCTTAAACCTCAGTACCTTTAGTCTCATCTCCTGTGAGGAGTTAAAACATTTAGCCTCTGGACTCTCTCTGGATGCCAACGTTTAGCCTCTGGACTCTCTGGACGTTAAAACGTTTAGCCTCTGGACTCTCTGGATGCCAACGTTGAGCCTCTGGAATCTCTGGATTCCAACGATTAGCCTCTGGACTCTCTGGATGCCTACGTTTAGCCTCTGGACTCTCTCTGGATGCCTACGTTTAGCCTCTGGACTCTCTGGATGCCAACGTTGAGCCTCTGGACTCTCTGGATGCCAACGTTGAGCCTCTGGACTCTCTGGACGTTAAAACGTTTAGCCTCTGGACTCTCTGGATGCCTACGTTTAGCCTCTGGACTCTCTGGATGCCAACGTTGAGCCTCTGGACTCTCTGGACGTTAAAACGTTTAGCCTCTGGACTCTCTGGATGCCTACGTTTAGCCTCTGGACTCTCTGGATGCCAACGTTGAGCCTCTGGACTCTCTGGACGTTAAAACGTTTAGCCTCTGGACTCTCTCTGGATGCCAACGTTTAGCCTCTGGACTCTCTCTGGACGTTAAAACGTTTAGCCTCTGGACTCTCTGGATGCCAACGTTGAGCCTCTGGACTCTCTGGATGCCAACGTTTAGCCTCTGGACTCTCTGGATGCCAACAATTAGCCTCTGGACTCTCTCTGGACATTAAAACGTTTAGCCTCTGGACTCTCTGGATGCCAACGTTTAGCCTCTGGACTCTCTCTGGATGCCAACATTTAGCCTCTGGACNGCCTCTCTTTGGACGTTAAAACGGTTAGCCTCTGGACTCTCTCTGGATGCCAATGTTTAGCCTCTGGACTCTCTGGATGCCAACGTTTAGCCTCTGGACTCTCTCTGGATGCCAACATTTAGCCTCTGGACCCTCTGGATGCCAACGGTTAGCCTCTGGACTCTCTCTGGACGTTAAAACGGTTAGCCTCTGGATTCTCTCTGGATGCCAACGATTAGCCTCTGGACTCTCTCTGGACGTTAAAACATTTAGCCCCTGGACTCTCTGGATGCCAACATTTAGCCTCTGGACCCTCTGGATGCCAACGGTTAGCCTCTGGACTCTCTCTGGACGTTAAAACGGTTAGCCTCTGGACTCTCTCTGGATGCCAATGTTTAGCCTCTGGACTCTCTGGACGCCAACGTTTAGCCTCTGGACGCCAACGGTTAGCCTCTGGACTCTCTCTGGACGTTAAAACGGTTAGCCTCTGGACTCTCTCTGGATGCCAACGATTAGCCTCTGGACTCTCTCTGGACGTTAAAACATTTAGCCCCTGGACTCTCTGGATGCCAACATTCAGCCTCTGGACCCTCTGGATGCCAACGGTTAGCCTCTGGCCTCTCTTTGGACGTTAAAACGGTTAGCCTCTGGACTCTCTCTGGATGCCAATGTTTAGCCTCTGGACTCTCTGGACGCCAACGTTTAGCCTCTGGACTCTCTCTGGATGCAAACGTTTAGCCTCTGGACTCTCTGGATGCCAACGTTTAGCCTCTGGACTCTCTGGATGCCAACGTTTAGCCTCTGGACTCTCTGGACGCCATTCTCTTGCTTCAAAACCATCATTCAGTCCTCATTAAATATCTCCCAGCAGTAAAACGTCCTTTATTGTTACTCAACTTACTTCAATTTCTTCAAACTGACTCAAACCAAGGATATAAATATTGAAACTGCTTAAACGTTTTGCAAAGTTAGAGTAACTTTGTAAATTTTTTGCTGCCAACTCCTGATCAAATTTTACCAAATCCCCCCACTCCCATTGAGACAACTTAGAAAACTGATTGTAAAAATGTTTATTTTAGAAACCACAAAGTACTAGTCAATACAAAAACGTATAAAAGTACAAAAAAAGTTGGTCAAAAATATCTGAGATGACAATATTTAAGGTGTACTAATGGCACTGTGGTTATGAATCTGAATACAAAAGTTGGTGCAATCAAATAAGAAATTCACATTGTAGCAGTTTTTTTGCAGCCATCCTCTCAGGTCTGGAACACCAAGCTCCAGAAAATTAGCACTTAGCAGATGAAGTGGCACACAGCTTCTTCTATTATTAAACTAACAGACAACTGAACAGGCAGGTGCGGCAGAAGTAAACATTTCATGGTCACAAAAAACATGTACCGAAGAAAAGAAGCAACAGGTTGATCCAAACAGAAAACAAAAAACTGCTGCACTTTATCTTTCAAACTGTACCGAACAGGTTCACTCTCAGAATCCAGCCACGGAAAGCAGAGACAGTAGTGAACGTTTAACAACAATACTCAGAATACAAAAATAAAGAACAGTATCAAACATTTCAAAACAATACATGGCAATATCAAGAGTTACATGGTTCTTTTATTTCAAGCATTACCCAGGTTTGTTTGTTCCTTTGGACAAAGGCACCTCAAGTGTTCCAGTTACCTATAAAAAGGCCTGCACTGCGAAGAAGGTTCATCACTTCAAGATTCCTTCATCCTGACTGACAATATACAGAGCAGCAAAACAGAAACAGCTCCACGCTGAGAGGACACAGAAAAACCAACCGAGTTACAAGATACAGACATGGATGCACAGAAAAACTTTATTCAACGTAAACTACTAAGAGGATTGTTGAACTGAATTTACGGCAAATGGTTCTACAAAGGCTAGAACTAACTAACTGTCTTTAGGGATAAAGACTTATGTCTTTATCCTGAAGATAAAGAGGGATAAAGAGTCAGATCTTTAACTTCTAATCTAAGTAGATTAGATTCTTTGGATTCCTGTCCAGGCTTGAATTGGTCTTCAGTATTTCCTAGATTGTCTTCCTTGATCCTCTCGTCCTTTCCTGCTATGTTACTACTTTCCTTTATGATTGCCACCTGCCCATCAATCCTTGCTTCTTTCAATCGTTCCTAGCATCATTCTTGTCCTTTGTGGTTTTACTACATTTTGTCCTTCCGTTATTGCTTCCTAGTTTCCTTCCCTTTTCATGCAGCCTCTGTAGTTAGTTCTATCCACTGTAAAACCATTTACCGTAAATTCAACCAAAACAAGACGAGGGAAAGTAGCAACATCACAGGAAAGGATGCAAGGAAGACAGAATTGACACTGAAGACCAATTCTGGACAGCACAGAAATCCAAATAATCTACGCTATAAAGCATAACACCAAAGCCTTAAGGAGTTTGATCATTTGCTCAGAGGTTTCACTTTGATCTTGGAAATGGATTGAGTCCTGAAATCTGTGAAGAAACAGAACCACAGCTGCGCAGTACAGGCCACAGGTTCCAGGATTGGAAGTGTTGACCAGTTCTGGACCAACACTGACATTTAAAAAAGACACTCGAGAGAAGCCCTTGTTGTGTGATGATCAACATCTTGTACAGTCTTCATAAGATCACATCTCCCAGTACCGGTGTTTGATTTGAGGCGCCTTGTTCAACCTTTTGCTCGCTTCTACAATCAACCAACTCACTCTCACTAAGTACACACATTACAAAACCACTGGCTTGGCCTTTCCGTAACAAAATTCCAGTTCAAGTCTAAAGGCAAACTTGAGATTTACACACCGACCAAAACAATAATAATAATAATAAAAAAGATAGAAATGACAAGAAGCTCCAAGTTTCTTAATAAAATATCCATATAGTATCTAACAGTTAGCTGCCCTGAGGGAGATGTACATGTCAACCTTTAGCACTTCTGTTGCATGACGGCAGTTAATAAGCACTTTGGGTCTGCCACGTTGAGTTCTGCACAGTGGGATGTAACACTGGAGGGCTTGGGGTCTTCATCCACCTCAAGCTCACTTCCCTTTTTGTTCTCATCGTTTGAGTTTACGCACGCAGACCTGTGAAGACATCCATTGGTCAGTTTCCTTGGATAAAAGTCCCGATTTATGAAAATGAGAGAAGAGGAAATGGCTTACCTTTGTCACAGGTGCTGCTTTGCTTCTCCTGGGCAAAGTTTAGTCGGTTCTGCTCCACTGCAATGCCGTTGGATTCTGGGCTGCTGCTGCGGGGCGGGCTGTTCTCCTCGTTTTGGTATGCCAAATCCAGGTGCTGCTGAGCCAGTTTCAGGTGTCGGCGCAGCCTCTCCAGCTCCCGAGATGACGCTTCATCACCAAAGGATTCGCGACCCGAGTCTCCGAAGTTATCCCTGAAACTCATCTTCCCGTTCGGGTCCTTCTTCAGGGCGGTGTGGTACCCTGGAGGTGCAGAGGGCTGGCGGCAGATCGAGGACCTCTGGCTGGCCGGCGGCGGGGGGCGAGGGGCTCGAGAGCGAGGCCGCGGCCGGCAAAAGCAGTCCCGAATCCCGCTGAGGCCAAGGTGAAAGATCTCCAGCATGGTGAAGAAGAGGCACAACGCGCTGACGCCATACATGATGAGCAGGAAGATGGTTTTCTCAGTGGGACGAGAAATGAAGCAATCCACGGTGTGCGGGCAAGGAGAGCGTGTGCAGACGTAGGATGGCGCCACCTCCAGCCCGTAGAGGACGTACTGCCCGAACAAAAACGCCGCCTCAAAGACGGCGCGGGACAGCAGCTGGAACACATAGACCTTCATCAGTCCGTCTCTCTTGATGCGACGTCGGCCGTCGTGCTTCTTTTTTGGCTTCTCTGCAACTTCCTTCTCCTTATCCGGCTCGATCTCCTCGAGGATCATGGGGTCCTCCTCCCCGTTATCCTCCGCCTCTTCGTAATCCCTGTTGGCGCCCCGACTCACTATCGGCATCTTCTTTCTGCCCGGTGGCCTGTACTCGTCGTCGTCCATGCGGGCGATCTTGTGCATGGCAAACCCGAGGTACAAGATGGTGGGCGTGGTGATCATGATCACCTGAAACACCCAGAAGCGAATGTGCGAAAGAGGAGCAAACGCGTCGTAGCAAACGTTCTCACAACCGGGTTGCTGTGTGTTGCACACAAATTTACTCTGTTCATCGTAGTAGATGGACTCGCCGCCGACCGCCGTCAGCACGATCCGGAAGACGATGAGGAAGGTGAGCCAGATTTTGCCCACGAAGGTCGAATGATTAGAAATCTCATCCAGCAGACGAGTGAGGAAGCTCCAGCTCATTTTGCTGCCGGATGAAGGAAGTTATAAATCCTGTGAAGAGGAAAAAAGGAAAATTTCCATAAGAACATGCCCTGAAAAACACACAATTTCAAGAAAAAGGTCTACAACTCTCTGAAATATTTATTCTATCGCTCATGGTAAATTTCTTAGAATTTTGATTTATTGTCACAATGAATTTAAATGAATGTTTTTAAAAAACAAAACTATGTGTTGTTGCAATTGTTAATTTTACTTTCTCTTTTTTCATTAAGAGCATCAATACATTTGAAAAATATGATTAAATGCAGTTACTGTGATATTATGAGTTGCATCACATTTCTTTAGGTGGCTTTTCTCCAAAAGAAGTGCATTTGAATTTTTTAGAGCAGTATTTGTGTTGCTCTGCCGGTCAGTTACCTTAAATAGTTCTTATTACTTTAATTGTTATCACAATGGTACTCTAAACTATTGTGATAAAAGTTGAAGTTCATATCACAGACCTACTATGACGACCGCAGAGGGAAAAACGTACATTTCCATCGAAAAATTAGATTAATCTGAGAAATTTTCTAGAAAAAGAGAAATTTCTGAATTTGAAAAGTCAAAAAATTTGTTATAAAAACTAAACTTTTGGAATTAATTGCAGAAATTTTCTAGAAATAAAAATAAGAACATTTCTGAGTTTAAAAAGTCAAAACTTCGGCAGAAAAATAATTTGTTAGATTTATCAGAAATTTTCTAGAAAAAAAAACTTCTGAGTTGAAGAGGTTGAACGTTTGCTAGAAAAACTACAATTTTAAGATTAATCTCAGAAATTTTCTAGAAAAAAAACAAGGGAACTTTTGAGTTTGAAAGGTCAAAAAATTTGCTAAGAAAATTTTTTTTAATTAGTGTCAAAAGTTTGGAAAAAAAAAAGAAGGAAATTTCTCAGTTTCAAAAGTAAAAATGTTCCACTTTTGAAAATTCTGAGTTTGAAGTTGGGAATAGTCGACTTGTGAAACTCGGATTTTTTCTCACCTTCATTTCAAGCCAGATGTTGCCTGCATTAAAACAAACGGCCACAGTGTGGCGCAAAATCCCAACCGAACGCATCTCCCTCCCACCTGCAGCAATGAGGCTGACATGCTCAGGCAAAGCTCCCAGAAAAAGCCTAAAAACCAGCCAACCGTCCAACCATAACAACCCTGCAGCACACAAGACGTCGACTGAAGTCGCAAAAGGTCAAAACTAGTTTTCCAGAATGTTCCAGAAGTTTTATTGTTGAGGAAAGTAAAGATCTTAGTCATGTTCCCATTTAGATCCACAAACTCTGACTGATTGTTATATTTTCCAGTGTCTCACTAAACAGTCAGTTCTCCAAGACACACACACACACACACACAGATGCTGCTGATTGAAGTTTAATAGTGTCTCACAATGACTAATATGCTGTTGTGGTTTCACAGCATCTAACAAACCTCAATGTCTGTAGAGTCTTGATCTCACTTAACCAAAAGGCACAAAGCTCTTTCTAAAAGCGTTTGAGTAACACGGTTTATTGCATTTGTCTCGTCTTAAACTACAAGATCTGATTTTGCCAGCCAGCTGATTGGCTGCAAAGACATTAAGATGGAGAAACAGCACTAAACTTTATAGAAACTAGTAAATTATAGACTTCTAAACCGCAAAACACACGGTGTTCTGTCTCACTGATGTGACCAATTACAGTTTGATTTGGACTAAATTACTTTGTACACCTGACTAGCTTGTTATTTCCAGCAATTTGCAGAGTTACTCAACCTCAAATAACCTCTCTTAAAAAAAGGGACTATCCCTTTAAGAACAGATACTGCAGCTGAAAAAGCCTTAAGGCGTTTAGTGAAGGTGAAATACTTGGAAACCAAATTCCTTCAGGTGTCTGGAAATCTGATCGTTCTGCATTCACACCCAGTTCAGGTTAATCCCCTCTTTTTTTCTTTTTTTAATTAGTTTGATATTTCTGAACACTTAGAAATATTTTAAGTTGTCTTGATGGGGTTGTTTCCACCTCTTCTGGCATTTAAAGTATTTAAAAGTGATAAATATTTTTATTAAATTTAGCAAATCAAACCCATTTGTATGTTGTCTAACATACCGTTTACTAAATTTGACTTAAAAACCTAAATACATACAGATGCATAAATGTTAAATAAGTAAACCCGTTAAATTATAATTCACTTTTTTTATGCAATTGCTTGCCGAAATGCAGATGCAGCAGTTCCACAAATTGACCACGAGTCAACGCTACATTTTAAAACCATATCTTACATCAGTAACACCAACAAAATGTAGGACATATTTCTCCACAGGAAGTCCAAATATGGTAGTCTGAATGAGCCAATACAAAGTCTTGAACAGAAAAGAAACAGTCCAGTTTGACTTGATGTAGACCAGTTCAAGAGCCTGTTGGTTAAGATGATGAATAATGAGTATTTATTTTATGTTTGAACAGGAAATGAACTCTTTCCCAAGGAATACAAAGGAAAGAAAATCCCTCCAGACCTGTTGATCTGCTGTGCGAATAGACAAACTTACTGAACAATGCATGACAACCTGCTGATTCCAACTGTTCCTGGGTGTTTCTTTAGAAAACTTTATTGTAGCCGTGAGTCATTGTTAGCTTGCTGTCCTCGTTTACGGCCGTTTACGGACCGTTGCACCCTGCGGTGCGGCGGCAGCGCCGGTTAACCTTAAACTCTAATTATCCGTCAATCAGTTTCCTCGCATCGTTTGGTTCATACATTAGCATTTTGTCCACAGTCCAAGTCAGTAGAAAACAGAAATGCTCCTTTTGTTGTTTCGCAACCACCACTCATAATTTCTTTTGTTGTTTGGTTTTTAGAAATGGGACATTATGAATGAATATTTACATGTAAATGTTTGATATTGTAGCTATCAGGCTGATTTCTATCTCTCCATGTAATTAAAGAGTTGTTTGCAATCTGTAGTCTACAATGGTTCAATAGTAGATAAGTTGGATAAAGTTAGTGTAACAATGGTAAAAGTAGAGTTATATATTAGCCTAGTTAGCTAAAGCTACTTTAAGATAAGGCTAGTTTTAGTTAGGTTAAGCTCAGCCTAGTTAAGCCAGATGGACTAATTGTGTGACAAACAAATCTACTGCAGATTTATGTGTTTTGTTTGGGTAAATAAATAGTTTTGTTATTGAGGTTTTGGTCCACTGATCATTTTGATAATCTTACTCACTATATCTGCAACATCCAAAATGTCCGACATCTTACTTTCCCTGCAAAGTGAGACAAGTAGAAGATTATTTTTTATTAAATTAAGTGCATGAAAACTACTCATGTTTAGGCTGCAAATGACAAGAAACAAAAATCTGTCTTTGTTCCGTTTGTGTTACTTTTTTTGTATTTTCAGTGCCGGTTGTTTCACAACTTTTAGGTACAAAACAATGTATTTTGTCAACTAACTGCACACATGGTTTTATTTAATTATTTTCCAGTTATGATGCTAAAACCAGCTGCAGATTATACTTTTTTGTTTAACACAGATAAGAAACATAAACATTGACTTATTTGTCCTTTAGGACAATTAATTAACATAAAGTGATCAAAAAAGATTGAAAATGTTTTCAAAACTTTTGTCTACTTTTTAAAAACTATTACAACATTTAAAAATGAGTTCTAGTTTATTTTAGCCATTTCTTAAGTGAATATTTTAACATCAGTTATGGTCTTAAAGTCATTACAACTCAACTGAAAAGGTCATCCAGCTAAATTGTGTAATATAGTCATGATTTGTGGCACTTCTAATGATTGGTGCAGTTCTGTCTCTTAATAAATGTACATAGCGGCTCATAGTTTTCATTCTGCCAAACATTTTTCCTTAGATGTTATCAAAATTCCTGGAGTATTTGGAGGAAGCAGTAGCTACACCAGCATTAAATGGGTGCAAAGCAGCCAGAAAAGCTACCTAGAGATGTTTTATTTCCCCTCTAATCTTTGTTCTTGCCTGCAGGTTCCTTCATCTGTTTAACATTTAGGAAAAAGCGTAAAACAAACGTACACTACAGCTTCTGTTGTAAGATCAGAGAGAGAAAGGGAAGTATGGAAACATCTGGCTCTGCTTTACGACTGGATGCAAGACTAAACCAGATCCAGCAGGTTCCTTTTAGTTGTTTCGTAATTTTTATTAAAGGCCCACGTTTCAAGTGTTTTCACCAGTCTTATAAAATGTAGAGAACATTACTGCCTAAGTTCTAAAAAAATGAATTGAAATAGAGTAAAATATCAATTTTGGCAGCAACTATTGCATCCTTACAGAAAAGTTTTTAAATTATTATATTATTCAGTGTTTCTCTTGAATATCATGTTTCCAACTGGAAATCAGCAACAATCTGATGTAACTTTAACAAACAGTTGTGACTCAATGAAGTACTTCTGAAGTATTGAGGTTCAATATTAGTGTATTTATTCATGCTTGAATGGTAAACAAGCCTCCAGCCACTAGGTGGCATCAGTGCTCAAAAAAAGGCTTTTTTAACTTGGTAGAAGAAGTTGAAACAGACATACAGGAGAGACAGTTTGACAATAAAAATTAGGTGATAGAGTCCAAAAATACAACAAAGTCTACATTACTTTGAGTTTACTGTGAGTGCAATTATTATTATTTAAAATCTAACCAAAATTGGTGCAATTTTTGCACAAAAAAGAGTTTGCAATTGTACATTTTTGAACAGGAATATGTTGATTAAGCTGACAAGTAACTAATATTTACAGTTTTATGTTTTTATTGTTACTAAAAATACACAAGGCAGTGAATCATTTTCACTTTTACCCGTTTGAGACGTAAATGGACTCAGCAGTTTTGGGCAAATGTTACAAACTGAGTTAATAAACCTAAACTTGGAAATGGTTTTAAGACTTGATGACAAAATAATTAAAAACTTATATTAATCTCTTGATAAATGATTTTGAAGATGACATCATGTGTATGACAGAGGACCTGAGATTAAAAGGTTTTAATCTCGTAGTTCCAACTTTAATCTCAGAATTGTTTAAATTGTTCATTCACCATCAATCTGGTCTTAAACCTCAAATTTACCAAAGAAACTGGGGACATAAAGTCCAGTTTCACAAATATAGCAAACTCTTTTCATAAAACAGCAACATAATTGAAGAATTGATTGGTTAAATAATTGGATTCAGATGAAGGTTGACAGAATAAAGTCAAAATTTGGAGAAAAAAGTCAAAATTTTATAAAAAAAAAAAAAAATTATGGTCATATTCCTCTTTATGTCGGTTTAACTTTTAAATTGTTTCTTTTTTTGAATTTCCAGTTAAGGTTAGACATCGAGTCACTAAGCTCCAGTTGAAAATGTTCATATACTATATGAAAATTTTTTAAATTCTCATCTGTTTTCATCCCACTCAATAAAATCTTCTCCAGCTGGTCCAGAACTTTTCACCAGGACTTCTTGCCGTTCCCATGTTTCACTCTTATTGATCTTTTCACATTCGCTACCTGGTCACCACAGAACGCAGTTAAAAAATAATAAAAAGCTCGGCCATCATAAATCTCATAACGTTTTGCCAGATCAGATCAGAGCCTGATGTCTGATCCAAATCCAGAGAGCCTTTGCAGATGTGAACCAGAACTCAGTGACCCTCAGTCTGCACACATTTTCTTACTTAACTCACTTTTTAATTCTTTTTTTTTCCTCGAAAGAGTTTATTATTATTTAACCTGGAGGCCAAAGTTGGAGTTTTAGTTCATTTATTTGAATCAGGCGTGTAAAACCATCAAAATCTGACTGGATTCAACTGGTTTCATTTGAAATCACAGTTGCGTGTTTCAGCAGGATTTTTGCTGTTCTGCATGCAGACAGGAACATCTTATCTCTACCTTTATACTGGTGTCTGGATCAGAGAGCCATCTGTGCTGAGCTGATGACTCTCTGATGGCATTTCAGGGATTTTTGGCCATTTTCAAGCAGCGGTTCTGCAGAACAGAGACGCTTTTGTGGCCCCAACATCTGGGAGAAGGGTTAAAGTTGATATATCCCACCCCTTTAGCCTAAAGGGGGAAGGGAAGGGGCTTGAGAGAAAAAAAAATTAAACTTTAAAAAAATAAAAGTTTTGGAGGAATGTGCTCAACCCTGGAAAAACCCAGACGGAACCAGAAAACTAATGGGATTACTCGCATGTTTGGGTTTAATAAAGCCAAGAATCTCATCATGAAGCAGCACAACGTGAACTGGAAACTGATCCCATTTGCGGGAGAGAGGAGGGGAAAAAAATCCTCCTCGTGGCAAACGACGTCACGGCGGAACCTCGCAGGATCCGAATGGGAACCGGGTCATCAATCTGTCCCGACTGACGAACTGAATCATTTTAAGGTCCAATTAGTGCAAAATTACCGCGAATCTGGGATAAACAGATTTTCACAAGAAAGAAAAACACAAGACGACCCTTGTAGATTTACCTGTAATCATAAAAACCCAAACTGGCATTATATATGTTACAATACAACACATGGGTTTAACTTAATGAAACCCATTTTGTTGCCAATATGCAGGAAATTTCAAGTATTGCGGCTGATTTCCAGTTTCTAATTACGTCCCATCAGTTTGTGCGCTTCAACTCAAACTGGGCTTTAAACGCCCCATTAACCCGGTTTCGTTCACTTTCCCAGCATATATAGTTTTAAAAACAGTTTTCTAAACACATTCTAGAGCAGCGAGATCAAACCCAAAGTCACAGAAGCGTTTGTTTGCAGACACAGAGCGGACCGGTGAGGATGCGCCGCGCTTTGTCTGGGATTTCTCCTTTACCTTCAGAACGTCTCCTGGTTCCTGGAAGTTGTCTTCAGTTGGATCTCTGGGTTTTAAGCCCGTCTGCGCCAAATTTGAAGCCCTTCAAGTTGTTTTTTCGTCCTTCTTTTGCTTCGAGGAGACAGCTGCTTCTCCAGTGGTGCTGCTCTAACTGGGCGAGGACAAAGAATCCCAAATCCCCTTTCCTCCTCCCAGTTTCTGCTCCCCACCCCCTCCTCTGCGTAGCGAGGAATCTGCAGCTTTTCTGCACCGCCCTTCATACTCACTCCTTACAAAACTCATCGCAGTGTTTTTTTAATTTATTTTTTTCAGATTAGATTGCATCATGCTTGGCGCATTATTATTATTATTATTATTATTATTATTATTATTATTTCTGCAGGTTGTGATGCTGTCAGGTCTTTAAATCTTTGTTCTGGGGTGTAAAGAGGAGGACTCTCTGCCCCTCTTCCTGTTCACAACAATATTCGGAAGTCGTTGCTAAATCCTCAAACTGTTTCTCAGCAAAAGGAACAAATGGGCTTTCTGAGAATCCCCCGTCATGACGTCACTGAGCCATGAAGTCTGGCTGTTTCTGTCACTATTAGCCATGGAGTTCCACAGGGTTTAGTTCTGGGCACCACTGTCTTTGTGGTTTATCTTTATAAGACTTTATGAAATATCCTCACTGCTTTGGGGATCATATTTGATGGAGTTGCGTAATAACTATTGACATTTACTCAATTACGTTGAGTAACTTTTTTTAAAAATTACTTTTAGGAGTCTTTTCTACACTGTATTTATTATGAAGTATTGCTACTCTTATTTGAGTAAAATTTCTGGATTTTCTACCCACTGAATGAAAAACAAACATGTTTAAACCACACACACACGCACACACAGAGGCACACACACACACACACAGCAGTTTCTGTTAAAGTTTTTTGTATTGAAAAAAAAACTGATTTGGAAACATTTTCTACTGCCTGATTTTGTTATTTTTTTGTTATGTAAATTATTATCATTGTGTTCAGTAGAGTATAAAAATTTCAACTTAACTTTATAATTTGGTCCGTCTGTCATTTTTAATTATTAAATGATTGATAATTTACTCGTTACTTCAGTAGACTTTTTACCAAATACTGTTTTACTTTTACTTGAGTAAAAATATGTCGAAGCAGATCTACTCTTACTTGAGTTCAGTTTTTGGATCCTCTGCTCACCTCTGATTTTCGACAACTTTTAAACTTTATGAATCTTCCAAACCTTTGGAAACGGCGATGTGCAACTTTTAGATGGTATTCACACCAATTCTGTTCTG
Organism: Alfaro cultratus; assembly: GCA_903066825.1. Taxonomy (NCBI): domain Eukaryota; kingdom Metazoa; phylum Chordata; class Actinopteri; order Cyprinodontiformes; family Poeciliidae; genus Alfaro; species Alfaro cultratus. The sequence goes on from CAEFZX010006899.1 coordinate 69,729, forward strand.
TCTGCTTTAGTCAAACTCTAGTTTGTTTGTCTGGAGAGGCTGTCCGCTTAGCGCTAACACCATGCATTCAAATCATTTTGAATTCCTCAGGTAAAACCTCATTTTCTGAAATGTACCTTCAGTTAGAGTGCATTTCTGTTCAGCTCTATTTCAGGTAGACACTTGGCTTAGATCAATGCTTAGACTGAACCAGCCAACATTCAGACTCTAGATGCGGAAAAACTAATTCTGAGAAACACTCTCCATCCAATCTGACTTCAGCTAATTTCCAAAGAAAAATGGTAAAAAATGTTTCGAAATGTACAAAACTGGTAGAAACCTGCAACTGAATCTGCAAAGATGTCTCTAAAATTGCCAAACACCTTCACACTTTATTGAATTTATATAATAAAGGAGACTAATAATAGTCTCCTTTGAGATGGTCTTTCACATAAAATCTAAATGTGTGGCAGAAAATAAACAACCTGGAGGGGTAGGAATACTCTTCCAAGTCGCTGTAACCCGTCTTCCTAAAGATATTTGCTCTTGCATTAAACCAATCTGAGACTTTCTTCAGGAAACTAATTTGCGGCCAGCTGATGCAGCGTTTTCCCTGAAGGTGACTCAAAATGAGCCGCACAGATTAAAAACGTTGCAACCATGCAGTCGGCTTCCTTGTCTCCAGGGAATCTCTCAGGACGAACAATCACATTTTCCCTCCCGGATCTCTTGAGATGACAAGTGCTCATCACTTCATCACCTCTGTGGAACAAAACACATCAGCTTCTCCTTCACACATTGTCTGGGAAGCCTCACCTTCCTCATCAGTGGCCGTTATTGGTGAAAGCACACAAAGGGGAGCAGTTATTGTTAAATATCTGCTGCAAACAGGAGGTCAGTGGAGGAATGCATTGCCCTTCCCCCTCCTCAGGGTGCAGCTACAGCTCCATTGTGAAGCACAAGCATGCTTTCATTCATGGGGTGTGATCTGGGGTATCCACTCTCTAAGTGACAGAGAAATATGACGAGCTGCCCTGCAGACGGGGAGCTGCAAATAGGCGCTTTGCTTGATTTTTCATCGATTAGTTCTGTACGCAGAGTTTGATCATGCATATCGAGGCGACATTGCTCCCATTGTTAGTGGCTCTGGAATCGTTGCTTGATTTGATAAACCATGTGCTGTCACACCCACCAAACCGATACCTAATCCGACGTGCTAGACAAAGAAAAGCTGCAAAAACACACAATCTTACCAAGTATTTTTGTCTAGATTCTAGTGCAAATATCTTAGTAATCCTGAATTATGACAAAAGTAATTCAAAAGCAACTTATCAGCAAGATATAGAAACTTGTTTCAAGTAAATAATTCCTTAATGTAAGTGAAAAAGTACTTTTTACATCGGCATATTATTTCACTTATAACATGGGGAAACTGTCATACTTTTTCTCCAATATTAAGGAATTATTTACTTAAAACAAGCTTCTGTATCCGAAAAGATACTTGTAAGTTAGTTTTCTTATTTCAAGTGTACTAAGATATTTGGTCTAGAAATGAAACTAAAAATATTTGGTGAGATTTGGTGTCTTTGCAGTGAAAGCTGGAGACTTTTCATATGAAAGCCTTTCCCAGAGCTGACATGGTATCAATCCAAACCCAATGAGGAGTTAAAACAAGCTCTTTTATTGAGCTCCTATATCTTAGTGAGATGTCATTTATTAGTTAGTTTTCTTTCATATCAAGTGTAGTAAGATATTTGTTCTAGAAACTAGACCAAATATACTCTAATATTTTGTGTTTTTGCCGTGTCGGCTCTACAAACCTTTAAATAACCGATGGAAATGTTGAGTCTGTAACTACTGTGTGTATTGAAGCAAAAGGCTTTTGTGATGAAACTTTGAAACTGGCACCACAAACAGATCTCTGATCCCAGAAACCCAAAACTGTAATGGATGTAAATCAAATCCACCAGCAGCTTCATTCAGGACCTCCATTTGGTCCTCCTCATCCTCACTACTCGCTGTGATTTCGACATTCCCATCGATTTCAACGCTTCGGTTCAAATTGAAAAGGCTGAACAACGTTACTCATTGGCAGGACGGAGCTAGCATGTCATTTACCCAGAGTGCATTGCAGCGTAAACAACATGGCGACGTCCAATATTTTAGTACTTTCCTGCATTGTTTCTTCTAAAATTAATATTCGTAAATTGATGCCTATTGTTGCAACTAATCGTGGATTTTTTAAACAAACACAAATGGCTTCTAACACCCAGTTTTACCTGTGAAATTGTAATAATAGAAACGCTGCTGTTGGTGTTAAAGTGAAGACTTCAGTTTTTCTTAGAACTGGATGTCATGAGTCAACTTCCACAGTGTGATACCAGTTGTTTTCTCCTATTCTTACTCAACACTTTAGTGTTTTCCGTGTCTTTCCACAGGCAGATAAAGAAATCTCTGCAACGCAGACCTGAAATTGCAAAATCATGTTGAGCGTAAGAGGTGAAAAGCCACTGGTGGAGAGCTGACCTGTTGTTGGCTTCCCAACCCGCAGTGAATCATCCTATTGTGATGAAGGATTCAGTCCAAACCTGTTTCTGGAGCAACTATCAACTCAAGTCAAGTATGTTTGTCTTTCACATTTCAGCAACACGGCAGTTCAAACTTCTTTTACATTACAACAAACAAAACGGAAACATTACATTGCAGTGGCAAAATGAAGGTAATTAATGTAAAGCTGTAATCAATCAATGTTCCAGATATTGTTAATGAAATATAACTGTTAATCTAGATTTAAAAAACTGAGTTTTTCTGCTGTTTTTTAGTTTTCTGGAAGTTTGTTCTACATTAGCGGAACTTCAAAACTGAATGCTACTTCTCCATGTTTGGTTTGGTTCTGAGTTTCATTGATCCTTCAGGTGATAGAAGCCTGGCTTTGTAACTGTCTTTATGTTGCTCTGAAGGTTCAGCTCTGGCCTCTAGTAACTGAAGCTGTTCAGACTCCAGATCGCTCCTCTGTAAGTCCAAAGATAATAACTTCTGTTTTGTTTCTGTTTAGCTGGAGAAAGTTTCGGCACCATCCAAACATCCGACCAGTGGTTGGACATTGTAATGCAGAGTTACAGTAACCAATCTAATCACTTGTTATAATCTGAGTCAGTGGAAGCATGTAGATATTAAACAGGAGGGGCCCCAGGTTTGAGCCTTGGGGTACCCCACATGTGACGTCTGTCCACTCTGACTGAAAGTTACCTGTTGACACAAAGACGTTCCTGTTCTTCAGGTAAACCCAGTGGAGTATGGTACCGGAGAGTCCGACCCAACTCTCTAATAATGTAACATGGCGTGGAATGATGCGTTCAGGTCCAACAGAACCGGTACTGTGGTTCTTCCACGTGCTATGTTTATTTGGATACGATTGGACTCTTTGATGAGGGCGGTCTCAGTACTGTGGTAACCATGGGAACCAGACTGAAAGACATCAAAGCGACTGGTCATTGTTAAGAAACAACTTTTCAATTATTTTACAGATGAATAGAAGTTTGGGGATCGGCCTGTAAATCTGCGATTGTCCAGATTGTTGTTTTTTTAAAAAGTAGCTGCAGCAAGAAAGGCCTTGACGTTTCCCCTTTTGTTCAGCTGTGGTCAGCTTTTTAAAAAAACATGCTTTGAACCAGGATGACCTTTTCTTTTCCTCGTATTTCCTAGGCAGAAGAGTCTCAGTAGTGGTTTCACAGACTGAACACAATAAACGGAAATAAATCAACATCTTCAAACTAAATATAGAGAGACAAAGGCTGTAAAATATGCATTATGATTTATTGTATTTTAATCAAATAAAGGATTTAAACATTGTTTTGCAAGATTTGATTTCCCAGATTCATAGATTTGATTTCTATAATATCAACAAGTAGGTGTTTGCTAATAGTCCAGAAGAGGGATCAAAATCTCAATCAATGACAAACAACAGTTTAATCAATAATTTTCCAATTTTATCTGCTTCTTTAGAAAACGAAATAGCAAGAAAACACAATATTGGTTTGTAAATGTGCAAAAACGCTCAACACATGAGAGAAATCCAAAAATAGCTTTAACACAAGACTTAATGCTGCATTTCTGTTCAAAGTCTTAAAACGAGAATAAATTTACTGAAATATGTAATGGATCCAGAGCAGGAAAACTTACTACGTTTAACTACGTTAAATCCCAAACTAAGAGTTTGAATTGAGGAATTAATAGAAAACCCACAGATGTAAGAAGAGACAGTTGTTGACAGATTAAAATGTCATTAGAAAGAAAGATCAATAAATCTGGTGTTTATATCTTTGTAGACTTTATGTTCTGCAGGGATTTGCTGAGTTTGCACGCTCACAAGGCTTTTACACACAAATCAATGATATACTGAATGTCTTGAGTTTCTACTTGGAAAACGTTACATAAATTCAGAACATTTGAGTTCAACAGAGGCACACCCATGAATGCCATCGAAGCCGCACCTTAAGCAAACTGTGACTTCATGGAAAAATGTACAAAAATCAGCCAAAGTACCAGAAACAGAAATGTGAGCAACAGGCGTGTCCTGTAGTCTGATGAAGCTAAACTTTAACCGTTTGGTCAAAATGACTCATTTAGACATTATATTTGCAGAAAAATAGGAGAAAGTTGACGCCACCATTACAGTTGTGAAATATGTGGAAATATTGGTGCAATATTTCCAGAGATGAGCCAGGAAGTTCATGCTCGTGCACAAATGGGTCTTGCAAAAGGACAATGATCCCGAGGACACAGTCAGCTATTTGGAGTTATTTCAAAACCCTGGACTCAGTCCAAGAGAAAAACTGAAGTTAGAGGTGAAAAAGTGTCTGGCAACTGGAAAACCTGACTCAGTAGCTGTGTTTCTATTACAAATGTGCCCAAGACTTGAAAAATGTTGAAAAAACAACGCAGTTTTGCAATTGCAGTGTTTGCATCAAATAAGAAATGCAACTAAAATCAAACGTGAATAAATTTGTTTACACAATAAGTCATTAAAAAACATCCTCTTACCACTTCCTGTTGCCTTCTTTGTCATTTTCCCCAGCAGTAACATCCGGTTGGTGATCATGTGACTTGTGTGATGAGAAAAGAGTATTTCTATTGCAGTTTTGTGAAATATGCAAATCTTGATGCGGCTGAAAAATCACTTCATCCATCTAGCTCAAAAGCCTTTTAATAGAAAAGTGAATTTATTTTTCTAAATTGGTGCGTTTCCTTTAAGCACATTTAATTTTGTAATTTCAATTTGCGCAATTTTATGGTGAATGGAAACACAATCAGCTGTAGCGTTTTATGGTGAGAAGCTCGTCAAACCCAAAGTGTTTGATCCAAGTCAAACACTTTAAAAGTCAATTCTACTTTAAAGTTAAAACCAATTCTTCAAAAAATCTCTCACTACCCTGGTGATTTGGTAGAGCAGAAACAATTTGGCTAATCCTTTTGTCAAACCACAAAAAAGGCAGTTTTTTGGGGTTTTTTCCATTTCCGTAAACATCTGGTTTCAACTGTAAACGCACGAAACGGTAAAGTTTACGCAGCAAATCTACCTGCACATGTAGCGTCACGGGCAATTTGTTCACTTTGAGAACAAATTAGCTAAATTTAGCAATAAAAAACCTCCTTCCTACTGCAAGATATCCACTGACAATGCAACAGAGAGGCTGAGTTTCCTGCCAGCAGAGCTAATGCTTTCCATCTGGGCGCTGTTGTGGAGTCGGTCTGCCTAATAAGGTTCTGCGTCAGATCAAAGGGACTCACTTTAATGTGACCCTGAGTTATATGGAAAACAGGCAGATTAGACTGATTAACCGTCGTCGGGTGTTTTTAAAAGTCTCACATGCCTTCAATGTCGAAAGGAGAAAGCTTTATTAGCGGATAAACATGCCATTCCAAATGTCGCAACACAAGTCTGAGGAGTGAAAGTCAACATAATTAAAAGACTTCAAGAGAAACTTGATTTGTTTTAGCGCCTTATTTAGATGAGATATAGAATAAAACCAGAGAGCGAGTCGTTGTCTTTGTGCTTCATGTTGTTTGTTGTAAGTTTACTGCTGCCGTTTCCTCCCATCAGCCTCACCTCCGGAGGAAGGGTGACTAGGCATTGCATAAAAGGGGGTAGCTGGGGCTAAATTGCGAGGTCACCTTCTTGCGTTTGGGGGGAAGGGTTCATATCTGCATCCTATTGAGCGTTTCCACCACATATCTGCAGGTTTTTTGGTGCAATTTCTGCAAAAACATCCCCTGATCTTCAAAAATCAGGGCCTGAAAAACTGAAAATACACAAAGAAACTTGTTTCTGTCATTAAAACCGGTGGCTTGGTTTACGGTTGGAGCCACACAAAAGACGCCCACGTCTTACGGAGGGGAGGAGGGGTACACCGTTGCCATAGAAACAGACAGCGCTGACCCCCCCGAGCAGATGGTGGACGTTAGGATAACGGGGGCTGGGTGTCAGGACGGCGGGACCCTCCGGAGATGAAGACTGTTTGAGTCTTCTTCACTAAACAGGTGGCTTTGTTCTGGAAACTGGAAACTAATTCCCATCAAACATTAAATCCAGTTTGGTTCAAACGAGAAGTGCTGTGAATTTTGGCTGAATTTCTTTGGATTTCTACCCAAAAAAAATAATTTTAGCCAAGAAATGCTGGATGTAGTTATATAGAAACAATAAAAGAAACATTGAAATGACCAAATTAAATCAATGTTCTCTGAAAACAAAATCCAATATGGCGGCTGCACAAGCAAAATACGACACGGCTTGGGTACAATATTATTACAATCATCTTTGATTTTTATTTTAAGACGGTTTTTGTCTTTTAAGTTTTTGTTGATGTTCTTGTGTCTTTTTGGGAATTTGCAAGCTGGGCGCTTTACTTTTAATAATAAAGTAAAACTGCAAACCCTTTTTCAGTTTAGGATTTTTAATCATTTATATTAATTTCAAACAAAACCGTATTTATTTAATTAGACTATTACGTCATATTTGTTATTTAACAGGAAAAAAATAAAAGTATTTTTATAATTTTGGCCCACAAGTACATTAAAGTTAAAGATTTTGATTCATGTATCAAAATGTTTGGACGCCACTGCTGTAGAAACGATAAGAGAAAATTAAATGGGAATAAAAATACTGACAAGTTTGCAAAAACGTTAGAATGAGAAAATGGTTACAAAAGCATATTAGTGTCACACATGATCATTATCTAAACCAAGAGAACATCCCGTGTGGCGTCGTTGTCATTTTCGGGTTGAAATTCTTTGCATATTTTACATGAACGCTGAATGATGAGCAGGTTCTACTCCCCACCCTGCAACATGCAGGCAAAACATTCTGCATGTTGGAGGCATTATGGGAACAGTAGTCCTCAAAACACATCAGTTCTGTAACTTTACTCCTGAAAGGTGTTGGGAACCAACATGGCGGCGTAATTTGGCTGCAGAGCTAGTGTTAGCATAGCAGCTATGCTAGCTGCTGGGTGAAAAACAATATTTACCATCTCACAAGGTTTTTGTTTTAATGTTTAAGAAAAATGTATGGAATATTTTATTCGGCTCAATGTGTTTCTTGATTTGCATGGTGGATTTACTAAAACTTTTGTTTAATCTCAGATTTATATCCACAATGATAAAACTTGTCCATGATAATCAGAAATGAGTTCAGTAAAAACATAACAATCTTTTAAAAGATATTTTGTTTTTTAGAAATATGTTATGTCACCATAGGGCCAGAAAAAAATCTGACTTTAACCTCAGAATTTGGTCTTTAATATTTTGAGAGAAAAAAAATCTGAATTCTGAGGCAAAAATCTAAATTATGAGAATTTTTTTTTTTTAAATTGTGAGATTCGAGTCTGAATTCTGAGATTAAAAGTTTTTTTTCAGTGATCCTAATCCTCTTCCGTAAGATCTTATCGCAGAATGTCTCTTAATAATTAATTTCCACATACCTGAATATAGAATCCACTCAGACACAACAACTTTTAGCTGTCAGTAAAATGTAAAAATGTGTTTCAACCTCCGATCACAACGCCCCCTAAAGGTCTGGCATGCGCACTACAGCCTTTCCAGTTGTATACATGCTTTCATCTGAAAGCTGTTTTCTAAATCAATTTTAGAAAATGTATTTTTTTTATGAATTTGAATTCCAAACCAACTTTTTAATCTGAGTTTTATGCAATCTCATTTCATAAGTGATGTCTCTTTTTGAGCTGCTACACAATCTGGTCTTTCTGGCGTCTTGGTTGGATCAACATTCCCCAGAATGAAAGGAAGGAATCTGATGCCTGAAGGGAATCCAGCTGAAGGTCCGAAAGGCAAGTCTTTGAAAGAGGAAGAAAGAAGCTCTTCACGGGCAGGAAATGCCTCCACTTTGATGCTCCCTGCTCAGAAAAAAATCATGTCCACCCATTTCCAGCTGCCAATCCCTTAGAAAAGGATTTTTACAACAAAATAAAATAAAATTGAGAACCCAGAATGAAGTTTGCGCCATCTCCCTCTTTTGCCTGTTTTCCCTGTCTAGGATGAAGGATTATTTTTTTCAAACGCAATTTTAGCTACGAGACATCATAATCTATTTTAATTACTGTAGTTTCAGTCATTTATTTGGGATGTTTAAAAACTTTTCCAGCTCCACTGTTAAATGTTCTTGAGAATTTTTATTTATTTTTTTTAATCTTTGTGAGGATGTGCTTGCATTAATGTTCCACTATTAAATCAGTTGAAAATGGTCTCAAAATGACAGCTTTATCGTTTATCGCAATAATTTTGGGGGCGATTTATTGTCCAGCAAAATTTGTTATTTTGATACAAATTAGTACATTTCAGATTTAACATAGCAGAAAATACACAATTAAAGACAACACAACCCAAACTAATAATCAGAAATATTCAGAAGTTAAAATGTTTAAACTAATTGATCAAAATGGATTTACAGATCATTTACTGTAGAGAAAAACTCACCAGTTCCCCTCCAAAACAGGTGGTGGCAGCAGTGATCTTTTAATATCATTCTGTATTTATTAATATCGCAAGGCCTTCAAGAAAATATCTTTGAAAATAAAGATCTTGGGCTCTGAAGTTGCCAATCAACCAATCACTGAAACGACCACAAATTGAACTTGGGTCACTTCAAGCTGCAGTTTATCGCTAATATTTAGTCGTTTCTGAATTGCAGAGAGAATTAATGCTGAGTCATCTCCATGTTGCTGCACTGTAAAAAGCCAACTCATGAAACGGCCCATCACGTTTTGTTCCTTTGCCTTTCACGGAGGGTGCTTCTCTATTTTGCCCTCTTTGCGCAGTCAGCATTAAATAAATCCCACAATGCAGAAACTGTAACTGCCTCATTCATCCTGGTAAACTCCTGAACCTGTTGTTCCTCTAGTTATGTCAGCATGATTGTGCCAAAAAATTCAAAAGGAGCTGGCAGCCGACCAGAAGGTTTTGAATCAGCTTGACAAGGAGGAATTACCGGCTGCGTAAAAGTGCAAGCGTCACCACTGATTCAGCTCCGCTCGGCTGGATGATGGGAAAATGAGACCATAAATCAGAGAGGAGACTCCAGAGGAGAGCGTGATTTGTTTCCTCCTCGCCACGAGAATGTAATATGAGGAATGAAGTTAAACATCAGCGCTCATTGGATTTAATCCAGTTTAAATTTATCACAGTCGGGGTAATGCACATGTGTTAACTCCGTCGGGTTTTGCCCTCTCATGTCTGAGCGGTGATGTCAGGAAAACAAGTTTTTCATATTCCCGCTCGCTGAACCACATCACAAAAACTGAGACTGTACGTATGTGCGGTCTGGGCGGGACGGATTACACAAACTGTCCCCATGGTCAGAGTTATTCTGGACCATAAAAACCGCCCCTACAATTACAGGCTGCAGATTTATTTAAAGTTATTTTCCTGGCGGAAATAAAACACATGCTGCCTTGAGTCAGACTGGAATTCAAGGATTTATAAGACAATCTGGTTGAATAGAGCTTCCAAAGTGGTGGCTTGTTGTTGGGAACATTTTAGAGGTAAGATATTTAAATGCAAACTTATGTAAATTTAAATGTCTCATCACAGAGTCGTTCTGAAAGATCAGGTCAACCATTTTAATAATTCAGATTAGTGAATGAGGCGGTTCTGCTAGTATCACAGGTTCTGATCCCGTGTCTGTTTGTCTGTCATGTTAACTTGCAAACAACTTAGCTACTCGTCTATCTACTCTTCGTTTCCATCCGAAACTTTTTAAAACAAAGCTAAGCGGAGAAGAACCTAACTTGTGTTTGAATAAAAACAATAAATAAATCTAGCTAGCTAGCTACATACATACGCTAACAACTAGCTAACTAGCTATTCTTCTATCTACTCTTATTTTTCATCTTAAAATTTGCATCCTAAATAAAGTTAAATGAAGAAGCAGCCAGCTTGTTTGAATAAAAACAATAAATAAATCTAGCTAGCTAGCTACATAGATAAGCTAACGAGCTAGCTAACTAGTTATCAGCCCAGCTATTTGTCTATCTGTTCTTAGTTTTCATCCTAAACCTTGCATCCTGAAGCTTAGGAAGAAAAATAAAATAAAAAAATAAAATGTATATTTTATAATGCATATTTTAATTGCATTATAAAATATGCAAATAAATAAATATCTCTTGAATTTAAATGTTCCTTTCTAAATGATGACTTTAAATTACAAAATGTCTTATTAAATAAAAGTGTTATTTAAAAATGACCTTGAATTATTTCATTGTGTATTTATTTCATGCATGTGTGAGCGCTGTTGTCATAGAATGATTGAAACTGTCAAACCATCAAACTTAACCTTGTTTAATTATTTAACAATTTAATGATACATCTGATTATTTTATGATAAATTAAACAATTTAATGTTTTTAATAATTTTGTGATGCTTGTTATGTAATTTGTCACTTAAAACAAATACATGAACAGTTTATTAAAAAATGCATTTTTTTAGTTTGCTATTTTTAAATATTTCTTTCATTTTTCTACTTTTTCTGCAGCTAGTAACTCCTTTTGTTACTATTTTGCACTAATCAATTTTTGTGGCTAGAATAGGTACTTTCTTACATATTTTCCTATAGAGTCTGCATATCAGTAGAGGTCAGCACTGCTTTATAAAGAGCAGTACAGATGTTCTTATCTCATTTTTTTCTCCGTTGAATCCGTGCTGGATGCGATCCAGATGTTTTCCCCCTGTAAGAAGAGAACTCCTCATTTCTCTTCAACGTTACAAACTAAAACTGTTACCAAAACTTCCTGTTTCCGCTTGCAGCTGAGGTTTTCCTCTGTCTGGAGGTTTTATGTAACTCTGAATACAACGGATTGTTGTTATAAACTTGGGGAATGGATTTGTCATAACAGCTGAATCATTTTGCCCAAGAATTTTTCTCATCCTTGCAGCCAGGCAACAGAACAGCTGCTGGATTTACAACAGCAACGTCCAAACCCTGATTGCACAACAGCCCATAAACACAGAATCCAGAGCGTTGACTTTGTTTTTCCAACACAAACTGAACGTTTTACTGCAGACGTTTTCACATTTACATGAAATCTGGGAAATTTAAACTACAGGACACACAATCTAATAAATAAGAAATCCAAAAATTTGTTTATTGAGGTTCTTTTTTTAGTTGTTTTGGTTTTACCTGCTGAAAAATAAAACGTATGAATCTGTACATCATTAAAGAGGAAAAACCTCTGACTTTTGCCTTTACAAAAGAAAAAAGCAAAACTTTTCAGGTTAATTCAGGAATTTGAAAAAAAAAGAAAAAAGCAAGTTTGAGTTTGAAAAGTTAAAGTTCTAGAAAAATGCAGAAATTTTGAGATTAATTGTAGAACTTTTCTAGAAAAAACAAGGACATTTTTCAGTTTGAAAAGTGGAACATTTTCTATATAAAATGCATTTTTAGAATAATCTGTAAATTGTTTTTAAAGAGTTGAAATTTTATATGTTTGAAAAGTGGAAAATTGTCAAGACAAATGTGGAAATTTGAGTTTCAAACCTTTACACCTTTCAATTCTTGAAACTCAAGAATGTCCAAGATTTTTGTAGTAAATTTGCAACTTTTCAAACTCAGAAATTTCCACATTTTTTCTAGAAAATGTCAAAGATTAATCTAAAAATGTCTGGGGTGTTTTTATAGCAAATTCTCAACTTCTGAAACTCAGAAATTTTCTAGAATTTTTTTTTTCTGAGATTATTTTTGGTGAAAATGAACTCATTGTTTTCTGCAGTGGCCCTAATATGCTGCTGTAAGGTGATTTCTGTTGACCTTTTGTGTATTTAGGAGAGTCTATTAAATATAATGTAATCAAACTCAGCTAACAGCATTAATACTTTCTCTTGGATGGTGAGCGAAAGCATAACACAAAATCTTCCCAAAGCTTCCCTTCAACCATCCAGGGCGACCAGGGGGAAAATCTGAACTGCAGACTGTTTTTCACCTCCTGTCTTTAAATCCAGAGCAGACTTTATCTTTTTTCATCTGCTGCAGGATCTCCTGTCTCCTGTCAGGAAGAACATGTTGGTTCTTCCTGTGATAAGATCATGATGTGCGTCTCTTTCAACTTTCCTGCTCTGGAATGCAAACTGGCGTCGGCGCGGCTACTTTTTTATCAAAGTGTTAGTCTCTGTTCTGAATCAAAGTGACCTCCTGTAAGGTTTTTCTGTCTGTTGTCCTCAAATTAGATGTGTTCTCATGTTTCACCTGTTATTCTTCCTTGAATGTGAATGAACGTTCATCACACTTTTTGCATAAATGATTCTGAAATAATGAGATTCTATCTGTTTTAGGGCCTCCTATCACTTTAAATCCAAATAAACCGCTGCTTGCCACGCTCCCCCAACCAAATATTTAAATGGCTGCAAACAGACGTGAAATTATGCCACTGTACATCTTTGAAAAGCAGAAGTGGAGCCTCCTGCACAGTCAACAAGAATACAGCAAATGGTTGCTGGGTGGTAAGTCAACAACAAAACATTTTGTCTTTTCCAGCTGACCAAATGTGCTGGAACTCAGCTTTGGTTGCTAGGTAACAGGCAGAACTCTGCTGGCGTTGCTAGGTAACAGTAAGTGCCTGCTGATTTTTGACGTAGCATTTTGGTGTTTTTTGAAATGGCTCATTTTCCAGACACCAAAAAGTGAACTGGGTGGGGTTTTAAGATTTTTTGGGGGTAGTTTTTAGAAGTAGTAGAAACCCTAATGGAAGAACAAATGCGTTGAAAATGTGAATTTTGCATAACATGGCCCCTTCAAGCACTGATTTGGGAACCAGAAAACATTTCTCCAGAGTTAGATGGTGTGATAACAACTTCTATCACCTTCTCAGGTAATCTGTAAACTGTTCAGTCACAGTATGTTGCCTCAAGGATTGTGAGTTACATAAGAAAAACCACTGCTGCAGTTTGAGTGGCTTAAATGTTCAAAGTCTGAACTTGAGAGCTAACAGGGGTTTTGTTACAACATTTAGTTGTAACATTTAATACCAACTGAACGGGTTTTGTCATGTAACTCTATAGGACACAAGACTTTCATTATAGAGTTGAATGATCTCGTTTTATAAAGTTTCAGCACCGCCAGCAAGGAACAACAGACATTAGCATTACATAGTGACTTCCTTATTCTTACCCCAACAAAAAGAAGAAGCAACAACGAGCCAGAGGAAAAGGTTTGTTGTCCATTGTTCAAAAAAAGTAAAAAAAGAAACAAAAATCAGCTTAATAAATGTAAGAAATCAGCAGCTAAGACTTAAACAGTTGATAGAAACCACAGGATGTGTGTTAGTCTTTTTAACATGTCCATTCTGTCACTTTCCATCCTTCTGAAATTCAGAAAATGAGAAAATTCAGCTTCTTTCTAAAGCAGTTCACACCAAATTAATGCAAGAAATAATGAAGAATGGCAGGCTGCTCATTTTTAACCCATCGAAAAAATGAGCAAAACCATCTCAATATTCCACTAATGTAAAAAAACCCAAACAATTTCACAACTGCAGTGTTTCAATTAAATATGAAACACAATTAAAATCGCATATGAATTAGTTTGCCATTAAATAAGTCATTAAAAACATGTGGCGCCATCATCCTGTAACTACTTTGTGGTTTCTGCCAGTAGTAACATGTTGATCATGTGACTCATGTGATGAGAAAAAAGCTACAAAACGCCAAAGGAAAACAAAAAACAAGTTAATTATAATTGTTAGGGTTCATAAATGTAGCAGTTAAATTAAAGTTAGTGTATCTCAGGAATGGAAGGCTAAGAACTAAAACTAAAGATTGTAGATTATTTTTATTCATGTTTACGTTGACACTTTGGTAATTTATGGAGACATGATGCAAATATTTATGTACATTTCTACACTTAATCTATTTGATGGATGATCCAATAAATTATGACTTACTGCTCGAGGTACAGTTTTGACACCCTGAAGCACACACACACACACACACACACACACACACACACACACACAAACCTGTGCAAAAAGTGCTTCGTCAGCAGATTGCATGCATAACTCCAGCCATTGTTCATGTGTGAACTTGGATGTGTGACGACGTTCTGTCTTCTCTTAACTCCTGACGAGATGCTCGTTGTTCTCAGCTGACATCCGATGCTTAGTTTTCCTGTCTGTCAGTCAGGTAATGGCGAAGAGAAAAACACAAATGCCAGGAAGAAATACAGTTTAACAATCAGACTTTTTTTAAGATGTTGAATTTATACATCTGAATTTTTATCCCGTGCCATTATGTATATAATTATTTTTAATTTAAATTTGCTAGAAAGATTCCCAAGCAGAAATTTACCTGCAAACATTGAGCAGCAGAAATTTGCCCGCAAAAGTTGAACTGCATAAACCCACCTTCAAAGTTTCCCCTGAAAAAATTTACTTCAAAATTTTACCTGCAAAATTCAACTGCTCAAATTTGCCAGCGAAAATTTCACAACTAGAAATCAAACTCCAAAAATGTGACTGCAGAAATTCACCTTGAAAAATGTAACCGGAAAAAAATTTGCCTTTGAAATTTCACTGGCCGAAGTTGAGCTGCAGAGATTCGCCTGTAAACTCACTAGATGACGTCACACCGTTTTTAGCCAATCAAATTACTTCCTTTGCATACGTCGCTGTCTGTCACGTGATCAGAGGAGTGTGATTTGATTGGCTAAAAGCTGATTGGGTCAGCAAAAGGTCACTACATTTACAGAAGAATTTTTGCAGGTGAATTTAGAAAAAAATTAATGATTTGTATGATTTTTTTTCAACAAAAAAGTCATACAAATTTGTTTGATAAGCCGACAATTTTTTTTAAGCAACAAAAAAAAAAAATCACATATAGGCTAAAAATTCTGTCTTATAAATTCAATATTTTAAAAAAGTCTGTTTGTAATGAGATTATATTTCTTCCATGCAAACACAGGAAGCAGACGAGTGAAAATAAAAAGATAAACTTAAAAAGGACATCGAAGAACGTAAAGAGACTAAAAGTCCAGCATAAAAACACAAGAAGAGGAGAAATGTGACATAAAATCTGTCACATTTTGCATTAATGTAAAAGCAGAACTGACTTTCCTCTTGCTGAGCTGAACTGAGTTTCCTGATGAAACATGTCTGAACAGCTGAACTGACAGGTTTGGTTTGGTTCAGGTGAAGCTCGTTAACAGCCATGCTGGGATTTCTTCGGTTCTGGCCCAAATTAACGGGCGGGGATATCAGGTGTGTACATGTTAGTGAGCCTTTCTCTGCGCCAAAAAAAGATTACCTCAATTTTATTTGCATTCAGCTACAGGACATATTCAGATGCTCCCATTTATGGCGCTCAGTCTAAGAGCGTTTCTTGGATTAAAAGAGATAAATGGTTGTAAATCATCCATGTCTCTTGATCATCTCTAAGAATACATTTTAAAAAAACAGGAGCCGCTCCAGAACACGGCCCTGAGGGATCCCACAGGTGATTTTGATTGAGGTTAACTGACACATTCCAGCAAACACACTAAAAAATCTGCAGATCTGTCCTGCAAATAAAAGTCAATGTTGAAAATTGTGTAACTGGGCAAAAAAGAGGATTAGAGAAATAAAAAAAATATCAATTTTTTTGGTCAGAATTTTGACTTTAATCTCAAAACTTTGTCTTTTTTCTCAAAACTTTGACTTTAATCTCAGAATTCTGATTTAATCTCTGAATTTTTAATTTAATTTGAGAATTTGCCCTAATTTAGAATTCTGACTTTAGTCTCAGAATTCCAACTTTTTTCTTTGAATTTCGAATCTAATCTGATTTAAACTCAGAATTTCAAATTTAATCTCACAATTTTGACTCAATGTAGAATTTTTGCTTTAATTTCAGAATTTCACCGTTGGTCTCTGAATTTTGAATTTAATCCCAGAATTTTTACCTAATATCAAAATTTTGACTGTAATCACAGAATTCATTTTCTTTGTTACTCATAATTCTGACTTTTGTTGAAGTCAGGAGAAAAAAATCTGAATAATATTTGTTTCAGTGGCCTGATTACTCTTCTGGGAAAAAAAGTGAAAAAAAAAAAAATATATATATATATATATACATATATATATATATATATATATATATATATATATATATATAAATTTTTATTTTTTACCTCCTATGAAGGGGAACATTTCTCTAAAATATCCCAGAGTCATTAATCTATTCATCTGTTGAAAATATCCACATGCAGCTTCCAGAACGTCTTTTAAACGGCTCCAGCTCAGAAAGAAAAAGACTTTCTGGACGTGAATCTGCTTCAGTTTGATGCGTCTGCTGGATTATTTGTGACTCTGTGACAGGGAGCGAGAGTAAAAGGAAAAACTGCATCCTGACAGAGCAATAGTCGATACCTGGACTGAAATCAGTGAACAGATAGGAGCCTTTTCCAGGAAGAGGACCGCAGCGATTTGTCAGCAACAAGTCTGATACAGAGAAATGTTTCTCATTCCTGAAACAACTGTGAGCTGAATCCTTGAGCAGTTAATCCTCTCCAACAACAACAAGCTTCACATCACCAGCCAACACTCACATGTCTCTCTAACATAAAGCAGAACAAACTCCAGCTGGTCAAAATGCTATAATTTCATACATTTAAAATCACAGTCACTCCCAGTACAATAGACGCACAGGTGCAATTTGGAGGTGTGTGCGGCAATCACATATAAGTGGTCTTCCAGAATGAAAATATATCAACTTTTTCAACCTCCTTTCAGATGAAAATCTGTCAAAAATTCAAAAATAAGTAGAAAAATAATGAAATTTCAAAAGATGAACTGGAAATAAAAAAAGGCGCCTAACCGCCAGTGGACTGATGAATCATTTGACAAGTTTGACCCTGAATGGAAAATTATTTAGCTAACAAATCATTTTTAGCAAAGAGAAAAGCTAAATAGGATTTAAAATCTTCTGAAAGTTGCTGCTCACACCCATATTGTCATGTTTAATCACTTAATGTGACCCGTAAAGATGCAATACTATTACGTTATTCTCATATTATTGTGTTTTTTTCTTAATATGACTCAAACAAAGAAACAAACAAAAAGAAATGAACAGCAGATGAAAATAACTGTCTGTTCATAGCTACTTCATGTAACTCCTCTTTCTAAAAAGATCCAAACAGAAACTTGAATAAAAAACAAAAACCTCTGGAATTAAAAAATAACTAAAAAAACGTCAAGAAAGGAGATAAAAACTGGCTGAACTCTCCCTGCTGTGGCTGCTGGGACAGTGAAGATCTCCACTGATTAGCAGAGTACACATGCTTCTGGTTTTAAATCCACTTTAACTCCAGTTTAAAGAGACGGGACCTTTAATTCGTGAGTCCACAGCTTGACCTCCCGCCGTCCAGCAGGCTGAACAAACGCAAACATGGCAGGAAACGGAGGATCGTCCTCATGTTACAGATCCCAGCTCAAACTGGACGTTTATCACATAAACACAGTTTAACTGGTGTCACATATAATTCTAATAATAAACTGATTATTGTTTTATTTAAGTATTTTAGCCTGCATTCCTTCTGCCTTCCACTAGGGGGCGATGAAGCAACACGAAAGCTTTCACTTCTCTCAGCCTTACATAAAAAATTATATTTTATCTTATTCAGTGCAAAGTTTATGGAGGATCAAAAGTGACGTAATTAAAAACAAAAGCAGGAATATGAATATTTTTGATTTCCCTGTTTTTTCACTAAATCTACACTTAGGTTTACTCTCATGAATATTTAATTTTCCATATTCATGTGTCAAGGCAAAAACACACTTATGATTTTTTGCTAGAACTTCTTTTAACTAAAACTTCTAACTTTCTCACATTTTTTTACTTTTTTCTAAAGAATTTTAGACTTTATTTTTTTAATTAAATATTTAAATATTTTTCTGAAAAAAAATAAAAAATTTTCTAAAAATTCTTACCTTTTTTCTACCTTTTTTCTAAATAATTATGACCTTTTTCAAACTTTTTTTTTACTTTCTCAAATTTTTGACTGTTCTAAAAGTTCTGACATTTTTTCTCAGAACTTTGACGTTTTCTTGAAATTGCATAAGAAAAAGGAAAAACAATATACATATATTTTTGATTTTATTTAATTATGTCAGTTTTGGTCCTCCATAAAGATCATGCTGCCATGAGTTTTTATGAACCTCAGTGCTAACAGTTATGGGCTGAAATACTATTTTATCCATCAAATCAAAGCAGTTTGTTCCGTTTACTACCAAATTACATTAATATTAAAATGATTTTTATTAAATTTTAAGAAGTTGTCACTGAATGTAGAGAAAGCTGTTTTAACAGTTTGTGAATAGGTTATTTGTGATCTTAATAAAAACTAGTTTGCTGTATTTTTATAGCGCTCATTAAAAGTTTTTGAACTTTTCAGTTATTTTGCTTCGGATAATTTAAGAAATTCCAACATTTAAGTCAGAGGTGAAACTTAAGTGGTTATAAATATTAGTTTTTTCCATTAAATCTACACTTAGATTTACTCACAGTTCCAGTTGAATCCCAGTAAAGTTCAACAAACTCCATGTTTAAGTTTGTGACGTTAGGAAAGAAACGACTGAGCGTCGAGTTGAACGAATTTGTTTCTTGGAGCTTTCTGGGTTAATAACGTTACTTAAGAGTTTGTTTGTGTCTTTCTCCTTCTTGGTTCGTCTTGACTTGTTTTATGTTTTGTAATAATTACTTAATTGTGTTTATGTGTGGAAATTTTCCAGTCGTTTCACTTGTTATGTATCTATTAGTAACACAGATCTTGCCTGGTTAGTTTGTCAAGTTGTCCCTCGTTCATCCCACAGTGTTTTTATCTTGTTTGGTTTTGTACTTTTGAATAGTATCTGTTTGAATTAAAGGTTTTACTTGCTGTTTATTAGCTCATTTTTTTTCACATGCTATCTCTAAACCACAAGTAGTTTTTTGAATTTACTTCGTCAGCCTTTCATACCTTCATTTTTACTCACTACCACCAAAGGTCAACCTCTAAACCATCATTTGTGCAGTTTCTGTGTCGCAGCTTGAGAAGCTTTGAGGCAGAGCACACTGAGTAATTAGACTAAAGAGCACATTTGGTTTCTTGCCAGATCTCTGTGTTACAATCTGCTGATGAAAGTAGCAGCCAGTCCAACAATGGACAAAGACTGCAGTCTTTAAAAGAGCCGTGTCCAGATATGTTAAGAAATGTGTCCATTAAGTGAGTGCTGAGAGCAGCCAGGAGCTCATTGATCATAGGCAATCACCAGTCAGTGATCCTAATGGGACTCAAGTTGGGAAAACTGGAAGTATCATCTGTTGATTGATAAGCCTGAAACACTGACACTTGTCTTATGGCATCCTGTTTAAAATTAAAACAATTTAATATTTGCAGATGCAACAGCTTAAGCCTGATTTATGCTTCCCTTTCTTCATAAAAGTTCCCATAAGTCTGAATTGGAGGTAATCAGCGCCATCTTGGTAGGCAGTGCAATGCATAGCGGACATATGGCTTCCAGACAAACAAAAAGAAAATATATTGACACTCTTGACCAATGTGCGAGAGAAAGATACATGAACAAAATGGCTGCTGTGAGGATTGACCCGTATGAGACGGAGAAGGAAAATATTTATATTTAATTTTATGTTTATTTGAAAGAAACATAAGATGAAATAAAGTCGAGACATTTTGACTTTACAAGCTTAGAAAATTTCCACTTTTTTTCTAGAAAATTTCTGAGATTTAAAAATAGATGATTTTTTTTGGCAAAAATTTACTTTCTTTTTTTTCTATTCCATCTACAAATGCTTCTAAGAACAGTTTTGGTGCTTACAAAAACATCCAGCCATTTTTTTTAGCAATAAGTTAATGTTTTTTGGAAAATGAGCCCTTTCAAAAACCTCTCAAGCGTTGACAGGCAGTTGACAGGCAGTGTGCCGTTTCGTAGCTTAATCTGTCACCTACATGTTTGGTCAGCTGGGTTTACTGTTTTCCACACTGTACAATGGCTGCTGGAAACAACAAGGGTTCTGTTCTTTATTACCAGAAACCACTTCCTGCATTCTTGTTGGTTGTATATGAGGCTCCACGTCTGCTTTTCAAAGATGTATGGTTGTATAACTGTGCATCTGTTTGCAGCAAGTGTAAACGTTGAGTTGGAGGGCATGGCCAGCAGCAGATTGTTGATTTAAAATGACAGGAGGCCCTAAAGCAGCTAAAATCTCGTTACCTAAGGATGACATGTTGAATATGATGAACATGTTTTGTATCGCCCATATATCTATCCTAACCTGTTCAAGAAAGCATAATCGGTCACCTTTAAGTTACAACATATCTATCTCAAGCTGTCAAACTTGGTCATTTTTTTTCACACATTTAGGAAAAGTCACTTTAACACATAAATCATTTTAAAGCTGATTTTTAAAGGCTGAAAAGTTCTTGCGAACAAAAGACTTTATAACTTCCTGTACATTACAAGAAAACTGTTGCTAAAGAAACTTAAGACTGGTGCTGCCCTCTAGTGGACATTTGACTGTAAAATTACTGATGGCTTCTTAGTGAAAACATTTTATTTTGGATCATTTTAAAGCACTTTTGGTTTGTGTGATTTCATGGGTAATGTTAAGTAATTTATAAATTCTGCTAGTTTTCTAAAAACTTGTTCAATTCAAGAGATTTTTAAAATATCCAAACAATGCTGAGGTGGAAAGATGTCATAATGGAAGGTTATAAGGTCAACCTATCTGAAGTCCATCATTCTGCAAAGAGAAACTTCTTCACGACTGGAAAACATGTCAGACCGCTGGTAATCAGAGCATCAGTGGATGAACCAGAAGTCAATCCGAGGTCAAAGCGTTATGATTAGAGATATGGAAAAAACCCAAGAGCTCAATCTCAGACTCCACAAACCTCAGCTAGCATGTCAAATGTTTAAGTTTATGGAAGGGACAATTAGAAAAATACTGTGGCTTGTTTGGGTTGGAAAATCAATTTTCTCTAGACAGAAAGTTGAAAGAAAGCTGCGTCTGTATGACGATCAAGACTTCTGGAACAGCGATGTTTGAACAAGATGCACAAACATCGTTTTTGATTTTTGTTTTCCCTAAAAACTGTCAAGTACAGTGGAGGAGGGATGATAGTTTGTAGCCAGACAACCTGGACAGCAAACTGATGGTCCGCTAGCTGAAGTTTGGCTAAAACCGTGTTGTCAAATGGACAATAATACCAAGCCCAGTCCAGTGGACGTCCACCTATTCATGGCTTTTCCTCTGTAACGTAACTCAAAATTATTTGTAGAGTTAATCTAAAATATTTTTTAAAAAGGCAGCTTGGGAACTGCAATGCTACTTGACATGCTAATGGCTAGCATCTGCAAAGCTAATCCAGAAGTGCCATTCATGTTTCAGGTCACTGATTGGCTGTACCCTGAAGAATGGAAAAAAGAAAAACAGTAGACGTTGGCTTCTGTTTCCACTCTGCGTATTGACGCTTATTAAGGTCTATTTGGTGTTTGAAAGAGGCATTATTAGCATTTTTAGCAAAGTTCTCTAAAAACACGTTCAAAACGTCACTATGCCATGACAGTTTATGAGACAGATTAATTGTGAAAAAATCAATCTCCTCCTCGAGCTACTATTGCCGGCTGAAGAAAAACAACCAATCAGAGCCAGGAGGAGGGTCTTAGAGCTGTCAATCACCCTTGTGTATGCACTGCTAAATGTACTAATGGTGCAGACACAACTCAGACAGGAAAACCATTTATCTGCTGTTCTCAGTGGCTATGCTAACTAGCTTAGCATTCATAAAAGGCTCTGCTGGCTGCTCTTACTGTGTTTTTATTGTTAGCACTGGAGGAGGCAGAATAACTTGATTTTTTAAAATATTTTTTCCAACAGATTATGTCATACAATACTGTCACGACATGTTGACAACTTCAACAGTTACAGGGGGAAAAAATGTTCTAAAAGGTACATATTGCAGCTTTAAATACCGCAAATACCAGAGGTCCACTTTACCTAATCTACCAGAGAATGAGTGAAACAGAAAGTCTAAGCCTGAAAAATAAAACTCCACATCTCAACCTGACCAAAATATCGTGATGGGTCTTTCAGAAGGTTCTACATGCTGCATCATGCAAACTGTTTCTTCTGTTTCTGTAGCTGTGCTAATTTATTTTTATCTTATTTAAAGGACACTCAAATCAAAACAACAGAAATACTGAAAATCTAAACCGAGTCCAGGAGACATTGATCACTAATCTGTAACGTTGCAAGGTAAAAATGTTAAGATTTGTAAAACTCTGAACTTAAAGACAGAACTTGAAATTGTTTTCTTAAGAAAGAACAGGAAAAAGGAAACGAAACCAAAATCGAGGAAACAGTATTTGTGGCAGAGCCTGACACCACAATTTAACAGAAATAAGCCAAAACCGACATGGCAGATGTTGAAGTTTTATTTAACATGCTTGGCTAATTTCAGAATAGAAAACAGTTTCAATACATTCAATTTGAGGCTGCTATGGTTTTAAATGAAAATGTATTTTTACTCAGTAAATTCAACACTTTCCCAGTGTTTGCTTCATGAAAGTCTTAAAAAGGGGGAAAACCAGATCTGCTTTCGCTGCATAATGTTTTCCTCTGAAGTCAGAGGAAGCTTCCACCTACTCCACACAATCCTGTTATAATTTCAACCCACTGTGAGTTCATTCAGAGAACAAAGGCTTGTTGCTTCTTGGAAAACACATTTTCACATTTTGCAAAAGGATTTTTTTAAAGGGCCAATGAGGCAGGAAATGTCAATCTCTCACTTGAGCTGTTTCACGTTAACCGCATTGAATCAGCTCTGCTCACACAGCCTCACGTTCTTACTTCAGTTTCTCTCCCAAAACAAGTCATTTCAGGATGGACGGACATGTCCGGTCGAATGCAACAAACCGACTGGACTGGCTCAAGTTTGTCAGCGAAAGCTTCAGTTTTGTTTCTGCAGCCATGCATGCAAGGTGAACATGCACATTTGCAAACTTCCTCCAGGTAGATCTCATCAATAAGCCTTTATCTAGAAGACTTTTACCAGCAACAGGAGGTGAAGAGAGGTGATCGGTATTACAGGAAGACTTCAAACCTCAATCCTGCACTTTGCACAACTAAATAACGCTGTCCAACTGTATCCAAATCTTAAAAATAATGTTTAAATTCTTGATTAAGAAAACTGAAAGACAAGGGAAGAAATGGAAAATAACATCCTGCTGCAAACACCCAAACAATACAATTAATTGTTGGTGATTGTTTGTCAACCAAACATCAAACCTTCAATGAGTCACTGCTGCCCTGCAATGATGTTCTGAGCAGAAGCAAAAGAAAGACAATTTTTTGGTTTCTTTTTCCAGTTTGGAAAGCAATAAACAAAGATCAAACTTTCCATTGCTTCCTGTTGCCTCTTCTGTTCTGGTTTAAATAACACACACAGGCCCAGCCCAGTGCATACTGGTCCCATACTAGTCTCTGCTTATAGAAAACAGACCCACAGTTCTTCCTGCCTAACTTATAAAAGTAAATAACAAAAACAAAAAATAATTTAACCTACAAATAAACCCTACACATAATCCCCAAAATATGAAGTACACTAAGAATGAATATTACCAAAATTCAAAATAATAAAAATAAAGAATAAATAGCTCCAACAATACAGTCATGTGACGTCACACTTCCGTGAACTTTGAATCTGGCAGCCATCTTGGCAGGCAGTTGCTATGGAGTTGCTATGACAACAATAAACAAGCCACAAGCTTAGAATTAGCTCTTGTCTTGTTCCTAGCTAACTTACAACTGTTAACCCGATCACAATTTTTGATTCTCTACCCATCTTTGAGTAGTACTAAGATAAATATCAGTGATATTTACTGTAGTACTTAGCCTACTGCCGAACTAGCAAAATTAGCTTAGCTAATGTAGCTTCCAGCTGCAGCTAAGACGGACATGCAGCCTGTTTTTGTACTTACTCTGCCAGTCACCTGAGCCCTTTTATTCACCTGAAGGGTTTGTGCGTCCATTACAAATCCGATGAAACACTGGTTGCGTTCATAGATTTCAGGCCGCGATTAAAATGAGTTCTAATCGATTAGCTAATAACGTCCGCTGCTTTTTTTAGTGTTGCAGTTCGGCCGCCATCCAGCAGGGGGCGCCGCTGCCTGGTCATCCTCAGGTGGAGTCGATCATATAGGATTAAAGATGGCAGCTCCTTCTGTAAGGGAAAGAGAAACGGTCCAAGCAGAGCCGGCATGGTCGTAAAATGCTCTTTATACGGTTTGTTCTAAAATATAAACACTCAACAAACTATCACACTAATAGCGCTTTATTTAGCTGAGCTGCACGGCGGAGAGGCGACAACTTCTCGACAGAAAAGCAGAGGGGGAAAAAAACCCATAATGCCCATAAGCAAGATTGATTTTGAGGGTTATCCTCTGTTAATGCAATTTATGGAGATAAGTTTTATCTTTCATTTAAGAGCAACCACAGACTTGAAGTATTCTTCTGCATGTTCATGGGGAATTAAATGTTTCACATATATTGTTTTTTTAAATATGTGTGACTAATGATGTAAGAAAATCACAAATTGCTGCATTTAATACAGTTGATAAAATAATGCTAACATTTATTGATTTCTTGTTTAACGTATTGTGAAAATTGTTGCCCTTCGTGCTTTGGAAAGATGCATGAAAACTCAGGTTTTTAAGAAACTTGCCACTTGTCGTTTAATTGTTCATCGATCAGTAAGATCGATTAACATGAGATTAATCCATTAATTGATTATTTGCATCCTTACTACCAACATTACAACTTTAATGCTTATGAAAGAGGATTGGTTAGAATAAATGAACATTATTTCAAAAGGGAAGGAGCAGAAGAAACTGTAAAAAAATTTTTTAAAAATCATGTCTGCAGATTTGATTTGCAAGTTAGATAAAAAAATTTTTCACCTTTGTGATCAAACTTGAAACTTTAAGACACAACCTGGTGTGTTTTCCCCCCAGACTCAGATAATATCTGTGGCTTTCTTTTTTTGTGTGTGTGCACAATTTGAGCTCACAGTTTGCTAATAGCATCTGCCTCACCTCTCTGCAGACATTCAGCAGGACCTCAGCCTGAAGGAAACACTGCACCTCTTCACATCTGCAGCTTTATTGTTATTTTTATCTGTGCACAACATGTCAGGAGCGATGAAGCTGCACACTTTTTTAATGTGTATCACAAATTATTTGCTTCTGACAAATCAAGAGGAGCAGAAATCGGTATGGAATATTTGCATTTTCTCCATTTTTGTTAAACTTTGTTTCCTTAATGTGAGCATTTGATAAAAAAAATCAAATGCTTACAAAAAGTATTTGTGCTTTTGCAAATATGTTTAGTCTTCATAGTAGTTTTATGTCTTATTAAACATTTATACAATTAACATATTTTTTTCAATGCATATATATATATATATATATATATATATATATAAGAAAAATGTTGTGTGAAATATTTGAATGAGTATTTAAGTTTTTCATCCATTTAAACCAGTAGTGAGTCATTTCATCACAAAGTCAGGAAATTGCAGTGGTTACTGCAGAATCTATGTGTTTGTGGTCTGAGCTACATGCATTGTAAGGTGTAAACATTAAACCGAAACAATAACGCTCATTATTTATGCATTTATTTTGCTTTAAGTAAGAAGAGCAGACATCCAGCTGACAAGTGATGCAGTCAGGGTAAAAAGATGATATAACCTTCCGTAAAGTCAAAGGTGTGTCGAGAAATGATAGCTTTAGTTTTTAATCCAACCTCGAGAGAACAAAAAACTTCAAACATGCTTACATGAAAATGACGCCAAAGTGGAAAAGCTGTGGGTTGAAATTTAAGTGCGCCCCTGATCCAGCAGCTTCCTGAAACCACCTTCAGTAGCAGAAGCTCTCAGAAGTTGTTTTCAGTCTGATTTTATCAACCTACCACATCATCTCCAAACAATATTGCCCCTACAAAGCTTCAACACAGAATTGGTCCATATTTGACTCTAAAATATTTCATGTTGATGGTCTGACGCTCAATGGCTGCAAGGTTTAAAGGTTGTCTTGCTGCAAAGTAAATCCAAGCAATCAGCCATCCGCCTGGTACTAGATAGTTACCGTGAAATGCTTTGTTTGGTTTTCTCTGAAAACGATGCTGTGCATTACGGCCAGAGATCCGTATCTTTGTCTCGACCCTTGGAGAACTTCATCTCAGAAGTCTCGTGGTTCATTCAGGTGCAGCTTTGTAAACCATCATTCCTCTGACCTTGGAGTGAATTTGTTGGGATATTCTCTTCTGGGAATATTGGCAAACATCTTAAAAGATTTCCACTTGGAAATAAGCCTGTCGCAATAAGCAATAAATCCATTAATCGCACAATAATTTAAAACAAGCTCAATAACTTCAATTTGCATGATTTATCTTTTTTCTCTCTCTTTCTACTAAAAACTGGGGGATAAAAGTGTTTAGTCTGGTGTTTTGGTCTCAACTTGCCTTCATAATTCATTTTATTAGTTCTTTCTGTTGTTTTTATTTATTTTGGATATTTAAAATGTCTCTAAGTTCTAATATTAAATGTTTATGAGAATTTAAAGAAGGTGTTCTTGCATTTTCATGCATTTCCATTATACTACTTGAAAATTGTATCAAAACAACATTATCATTTATCACAATTACTCCAGGGACAATTTATCATTCAGGAACATGTATTATTGCGACAGGCCTACTTTCTTTTGGTAAAGTAATGAACTTTAGATTGGAAATTAGCTGAAAATCCTTCACAGATTGATGTATATTGCTGATGTCTAATTTGGCATGCAAACTTTTAAAGTTCCTTAACTTGCAACTTTTTCTGTGTTTTTGTTCCCTTGAGGTTTGATTGAAGTAAAAGGACCTGTTAAAGAGCAGATCAGTGCATGAAGCAGTGGAAATACAACAGGATGTAATTTCTTTTCACCACGACTGCTTAGAATTTGATTGTAATCTATGGTAACTTTACTGAAACCTTCTCTGTGTTCACATCGGGTTATTTCTGTCACCAACTACCACTATTCTGTTTTCATTTTAGGAAGTGAAACGGGATTTATGGTATTTACCCGATAACTACACTTATGCTTATCCTGTCGACTATGATGATGGCTCCCCCTGCGACCAGGAAGTGCCTGGATTTAACTCCCTCGCCCTTCTGGTCATCTACATCATCGTGTTTGTGTTCAGCCTCTTGGGCAACAGCGTGGTGGTCTTCGTGGTCTGCTCTATGAGCAAAGGCAGAGCCAGCACAGATATCTACTTGATGCACCTTGCCCTGGCTGACCTCCTCTTCTGTTTCACTCTCCCCTTCTGGGCCGTCGAGTCTCACTTCGGTTGGATCTTCGGCACCTTCCCTTGCAAGTTCATATCCGGCTTCCAGGAGGCGTCTGTGTACAGTGGCGTCTTCCTGCTGGCGTGCATCAGTGTGGACCGCTACTTTGCCATCGTAAGAGCTACGCGAGTGTTGTCCTCCCGCCACCTGCTGGTGAAGGTGATCTGCGCCGTTGTGTGGCTGATTTCCGGGTTGCTGTCTCTACCCGTGGCGGTTCACAGGGAGGAAATCATTGTCGAGGGACTGAACCAATCCATGTGCTACGAGAACCTAACCGGGGAGAGTAGCGACCAGTGGCGGGTCGGCCTGCGGGTTATGCGGCACACTCTGGGCTTCTTCGTCCCCCTGGTGGTGATGGCGTTCTGCTACGGCTGGACGATGGTGACGCTGTTCAGCACGCGCAGTCAGCAGAAGCACAAGGCCATGCGCGTCATCCTGGCTGTCGTTCTGGCCTTCATTTTTTGCTGGCTGCCTTACAACGTCACCGTTCTGATAGACACGCTCTATCGAGGCGGGTCGCTCAATGAAACCTGCGACGTCCGCTACAGAGTGGAGGCCATGCTGGAGGTGACCAAGTTTATCGCCTTCCTGCACTGCATGGTGAACCCGGTGCTGTACGCCTTCATCGGGGAGAAGTTTCGGAACGAGCTGCTGACAGCTCTCTACAAACAGGGCATCATCAGCAAGAAGCTCTGGGTGTCTTACAGGAAGGGCTCTGTGGCCAGCGTGGCTAGTCTCAGGTCCAGAAACACCTCTGTATCGGTGTAAGCGAACGCTGTCTCATGGTCTATGTTCACACAGCACGTCTTGATGCTCAGTTCCAATATTTTGGGGGGTTTTCATGGTCATTCATAATAATAAACCCAACTTCAATGAGATCTCTGTGCAAACGGTTTATGTCCCCAAAGCGACCTGCTTGTGCAGAAGAAACCTGGACAATAAATCAGTAACAACATATAAAGCGGTAAAGATGTGTCCGATAGAATATTCAACAATTTCACTGAACTCCGATCCAGGACCGCACAGCATTCTGGGGGATGTAGGCACAGAAAAGGCTTTAGCAACTAGCTAAGCAAGGTTGGTGGCATCAAGTAACTCACCCACTCTTTGGTTACCTAGCAACAACCTGTTGCGTAACCTGTGCAGCAGCGGTTTCAGGTTTTATTATAACTGTTTAAAAATAAAAAAACAGCATAAAGTGAAGGAAAAACATGAGTACATCAGTTTGAGAGGAAAGGTCACGCAACCAGTTTCTCTATATTTCAGGCATTTAAAACAAAAAACTAACAGTAACTATCAATATCGAGGGATTGTGATGCAATGCTCTTCACTGACAAACTTCTTTCATCATTTCATGATAATTTTCAGCCGTTGTTTATGTCCAGAAACCAGATTTTTTTTGGGTGGTGAAGACATCGGGTTTGGGCCGTTTCAGGCTCAAAGAAGCAGATTTGGGTCGCATTTACTTGCTGTGTGAACATAGCCATAAATATGATTACTGATGCAAAGATGTAGAAATGAGATATTTAGAAGTATCTAGAATATCCAGAAAAGTGTAAGCATTTAGCAGAAGTCTTAAAATCTATCTCTGGTTTTGTGTTTCTAACTGCAGTGGACCTCCTGCCTATTCGAGGTTCAGTATTCGCAAATGTGTGAGGTCAGGAATCAGCGACCTTTTCCATTCACAGAGCCACTTTTCCCCCCCGCTGCTACAAAATAAAACTCGCGCTAAACTATTTTTTAAAAATGCATTTCATACATTTTTACGTAAAATGTTTAATTATGAAAAATTAAGCTAAAATTTATTTAGATTTTCAGATTTTAGAACAAATATTGGAAAAAATGACAATTTAGCAGAATGGGGTAAATATTTTCTATAAATATGGAAAATGGAGAAATATGGGTAGCATAGTTTGAAGCTGGGTACTTTTTAAAAGCCTGTTGTAGATATTAAAAGTAGATTTTGTGACCTCTGACCTCGGCGCCATGCTACATGACATCCTATTGGCCGTCACGTCCAGTCCAGGAATGATCGGTTGTACCCCAAAGAACGTAGATGAGTCCGACTGTAGATATTAGCGAACTTCAGCAGCAGATCCAAGACGGTTTCCATTGGCCGTATTAGTGGATATTCAGGTGTATTGGGTGCTTAAACTTTTAAATAGGAAATTATAAGCATTTTTAGAGGGAGTCTCAGCTTTTGAGGGGCAGCCTATGATCCTTGGGGTTTGCCTGTTATTTTTTTAAAATACTTATTAGTCTCAAGATAAAATACACACATGTCACAAAGCAAGGAAACTTCAGCTACTTTCAAAACAAAGAACAAAAAAAAAAACAAACCAAAACATTACATCCTGTCCTCAGCAGACGTTTAATGTCACAGGACGTTTCCTCAGGTCTATCGTTGATAAGATCTCTCAAGAACTGAAGTCAAACGGAAAGACAATTATTTAGATACAGAGACACTTTAAGATGCTTAGTCTTTTCAAATCCTGAAACAAAAACTATTCCAACATGGAGTTCATGAGTGGAACGATGGTTCCTGATTTGGCCATTACTATTTTTTGTCGATGCATCATCAATTATTTAATCTTTTCTAAAAGAAATGATAGTGACACAGTGTTACCATCAATAAATATGTCATCTCAAGACTTACAATGTGGTACAAACTATTAGAAACTGATGGCCATTCTCCTGGAGAAAATAGTTTGAGACAAATACTTTACCTTTGATCAACAGGAAGCGTCTCCATAGCAACAGGACTTTTAGTTTTGTGCTTTAAATGTACAGGAGTGTGAAACCACCGTGTCTTTGCAAAGGTTCATAAACAGTGATGTCAGAGAAGCACATCAATCTGCAAAACATCATAAAGCCATTTTCAAAAAACTTAAGGAAAAAAACTCCCAGGTATTAAAACATCTCCATTCACAGAAATCCCAGAAAAATTCACCCCGAGGTTAGAAGGTCAAAGGTTGAGAGCAATGACAAAAGAAAAATACATATTTGTGCCTTGATGAAACATAAGATAACAGATTGAAAGTCCTTTTGACCGATGAAGCCAAAGTAGAAATGGTTGTCCATGTTTGAAGACACCCAAACACAGACTGGTAAAGCATGGTGGTGGAGGAATGGTGATCTGGGCTTGTTTTGCAGCCAAATGTAGTATCAGATGTGAGGCCATGATTCTGGCAGCTGAAGCTTGACCAACATTGGGTTATGGAAGTATCTTCACTTGCATTATTGACCCAATGTTGGGCAAGAAGAGGCTGGATGTTTGCTGAAGTGGTAAATATGATACAGTTTTGTTTCCTTTGACGTAGAGTGTTGGATAACCAAGTCATTCTTGGAGGTTCTGAAATGTCTCAGTTCGTTTCTCCTAAAGCCCCCTCAAAGTTCCCGTTGGCGTCTAACATCAAACGCCAATAAAGCGTCTGGCTTCTGCAGCTGCTCTCGATTTCATCAAGAGATGAAATTTTGAGTCAACCTCATCACTTTAAATTCTGAGAAAGCATCAAATGTCAATGAGTTTGGAAGGAAAAATCAACTCATTGACGAATGTTCACAGCTACGGAGTCAGGTTCTGCCGCACAGGTGCGCTTATCGAGACTTTACAGTTGAACATGTCTGAATGTAAATGACACATTTGAATATCCTGTATTTTCAGTTGTTTTGCTGTTACAATGTTTCCTATTGATCGTCACTTTTTTGTCACAGAAAAAAAAAAAATCTTACAATCAGATGAAAAATCTTGAACAGGAAGAGATGGTGAAACTCGTTTCTGTTTTCACAACCGAGAAACAGCATGTGCTCTTTGATGAATGACTTTCATTTATACAACATTTCTGTGGAAACTGCTGCGTCTTTTTATCAGTTTTCTCATCTCAAGGTTTTGTATGTGTTTGTAATAATATTTCTGCTTTTGTACAGGAGAATTGTTCTGGTTTTCATTGTTGTAAATGACAAAATATATGCTGAAGTCTATTTTTCTGAATTAAATAAATGTTTTTTTTATAAATGTAAAGCAGCTTTCAGGATCTAATCTGTACAGATCCAGATTTAATGCACAATAAATATATTTTTCTGTATCAGTCTGGTTTTCTTGCAAAGCGGTTGCTCTGTGTATCTTATGCAGGGTCATAAACCTGAAGATAAGTCGCAGCTTTTTACCGACATTTGGTTAAAAGCTGCTTCATCCTAAAGGTTTCAGCCAAGTTCCTGTTTTTCTTTGCGGTTTGGAGGTGTTGCTGGTATCGGACTTACTCGGCACTTGACATGTTAAAACCTCAGCTGAAAAATAACCACAGAGAGAAAACATGCAAACTTTAGATCAAACTCATTATTTATTTATTCCTCGTAATGAACATATCATTACTACCTGGAACAAATTTATTCTGGGGTAAAAAAAAGAAGAAAAATAGATGTCATGCATCATCGGAAATAAAATATGTACCCAGACCTGCACTACTTGATTATAAAAAAGGAGAAATAAACAGAGGAAGGATCAACTTAACCAGCAGATTTTCTGATCTTCTGGAAGTTGGCAATATTCTTTAGTTTTCTAATTCTTAATTTAAAGGGGAAAAGTTGAATGCAGCAGATTGGTGCCAGAGAAAATATTTAATTTATCTTACCAATGATCCAACTGTACATCAACGTGTCCATAACTATGCAGAAGATTTACTATTTGCTCATTTTATTGCATTTTTTTAAAATTATCTTTCCACTGATTCACAACTCTAATCTCAAGAGGCTTTATAAGACAAACAATCCAAATCCCATCCTAAAATATGAATTTAGGCCCCAGAAATTAGGAAGTTTGTGCTTATTTTAAAATGTCAGAAGTCTAATCTGCTGGATATCTGAGCGCGGTGGCGTGCGCTCAAGCGGAAAAAAATATTTTCATTCTACCTCCTCCGTACTTATCGAAATCTACCTGCAAATTTAAATAAACCCACGCAGAAAAATCAAACAGATAATTTGATGAACAGAATATCAGAAGCATTTTGTGTAAAGAAATGGGGAAAAAATCACCAAATTACAAAATTCTTACTATTAATAGAACAATTAAAGATTGTTTAAAAGGTTTAACTCTGAGTCACAACCAGCATTTAAACTGAATCTGAATCTTTTACAACCTTCATTTTTCCTTTTTACACATCAAGCTCCACGTGTTTCTCTAAATTACATCATCCTGTATTTTTACCACAAAATATTATTTACACTGTATAACTTTATGTTGTTGCAAAGGCTTTACATCCGACAAATCTATGAATTATCATCATAAACCTGAGTAACCAGTGATTATTTTACATCTTAAATCAACTATAATCAGATAAACTTTAAAAAAATTATGATAGGAAACACCAGTGTTTATGAACTTATGACAATGAAGAAAAGATGCTTGAGAAACTTATTCACTGCAAAAACACAAAATCTTTCCAATTAATTTTGGTCCAGTTTCTAGTGCAGATATCTTAATACACTTGAAATAAGACAAACTCATTTTAAAGAAACTTTTTTGCAAGATTTAGGCTTGTTTTATGTAAATATTTCCTTACTATTGATGAAAAAGTATGAGTTACATTGGCAAATTATTTCACTTTTAACAAGACATTTTTCACATTATATAGGTTAATTTATCTGCCAATGGAACCGGTACTTTTTAATCAATATTAATGTTGTTTTTACTTAAAACAAGCTTCTATATCTTGCTAAAAAGTTACCTTTAAGAAAG
Source organism: Alfaro cultratus (assembly GCA_903066825.1). Lineage (NCBI taxonomy): Eukaryota > Metazoa > Chordata > Actinopteri > Cyprinodontiformes > Poeciliidae > Alfaro > Alfaro cultratus. The sequence goes on from CAEFZX010006899.1 coordinate 103,362, forward strand.
TCTTATTTCAAGTGTACTAAGATATTTGCACAAGAAAGTAGACCAAAATTATTTGGTAAGATTTTGTGTTTTGCAGTGTTTTACTTGTTGTTTTACTAATAAACTACAACTACTTACTAATAATATCATAGTAAATTCCTCCTCTATCTTACAGTGCACAAATGTCCCTGTAGCTTCAAATTGAAAGCAACATTTTGAAGCTAAAATGGTGATTTAATTCTTTAAGGTTTTAATAGTTGAGCTGGAACATGTGGGACCTGGAAACTACTGGCGCCATCTAGTGGGGTATGTATGTGCAATCAAACGTTTATTCATCTTTAACTAGTTAAAAATTATTTTATTTCTTCCATAAACACATTGTTCTTTACAAAACAACAGAATCTGATACGGACGTCTCTCTCGACGACCCAAAGCCCAAAATCAGGATCTCACTCTCAGTCACAAGCTTTTCATTCATAGTGTCTGATTTTTCTGTCACCGCAGCATAAAAAAACTGTCTTCTAAAAGCTGTCAGAGGGTTTTCAAAGTTTGATCAAGTTTATTTGAATAGTTCAAAGTGCTTTACGTCATAAAACATATTGGTCACCAACTGTGAAACAAGCTGAATTTTTGTCCATCTTGAACTCTGGAAGTTCAACTACTTCAGCTTTAACAGTGCAAACTCATGCCAAATCATTTGGTTATGTGAATTTTAACATTGCTGCATTCTTCTGAACATCATTTATTTTCAAATCTTGACTTTTCATAGTCTGTCAAGCTTATTTTTGTCTAATTTTGAGTTAAAACAGAAGCTATTTAATAATGTACATGCAGTGTGTTTATGCCCTTAAGCCAGATCCCACATCAACATGTATGATTGAAAAAAAAAAAAAAGCATTCCCTTTTATACACTTTGTAGTTGGAAAATATGCATCATGATTAGATTCTCACTTTATTGTGCAGAAAAAGCAATTATTTCTACAAAAGCTGAAACAGGAGGATTCAAACAAACAGCAAGAAAAACTTTCCCAAAAAAAGTAACAGTAAGTACATTTTCAAACTTCTTATGGTATTTAGAAAGTCATTAATTATTTTTGTTCAATTTAAGCTTATAATATTTTTGATCATTACAGAGTTGAACGTTTTTTATCCTTCAATAATTATAAATGTTTTTGTGAATTAAAGCAACAAAAACACAATTTTAAAGATGTTCCTTAAGGAGATACGCAGCAGATTTGTTCAGTTTTTGTTTTTAACTGCTTCTGATTTTCAGCAGTTTGACCCGCAGGGGGGCGGAGACACGCTCGTGCGTAGGGCCGTTCTGCGTTGCCATGGTAACAGCATAAAAACAGCTCCGCTAAACCCGTGTAGCTTCTGGCGGAAGGATAAACTGCGTCTAAAGTGTCCGGCTGGAGGTTTGTTGTCGAGGATATTTCACCACCACTGAGGTAATTCAGCTGTAAACTAATGAATGACGGTCCCGAGTTCGGCTTACAGGTTTTAATCGGACCGAACGGACAGCTAGCGGTCGGAGTTGGTTGGGCTCAAAACATTGTCAAAGTGTACAAGCTGATCCATGTCTACTTCCGCTTGTGCTTCAAAATAAAACAAGGAAATCTAAAGCTAATTGATTACCATGTAAAAACGTGTTTCTTTCAGTTAATCTTTTTCAGATGTTTTTCTAACATATTTAATTTGTTTTTGGCAGCAGAGGTGAAGGCTTGTAATTTGTGAAGTAATGTTTGTCACCAGGTTTCTGCAGTAGAATGATTTTTCATTCTTTTATGTCATCTTCAAACTATCTCTTAAAGATGTAACACTTCTTCTTGACAAGTATTGTTGGTCTATTTTCCAGAAAATATCGTAAAACACTTGAAATAAGACAAATCTAACTTAGAAGTAACTCATCAATAAGATGCTTATTTGATTGTAAGAAAAAAATTACAATTTCTGGCAAAAACTCAGAAAAGTTTTGACTTTTGAAACTCAGAAATTTCAATGTTTTTTTGTTGGATATTTCTGAGAAAAATCTTAGAATTTCTTAGTTTCTTCTAGGAAATGTTTGACTTTTCAAGCTCAGAAATTTTGTTTTGTTTTTAAGAAAATTGTTGAGATTAAATTAAACATTTCTGAGATTTTTGGTGGAAGTTTATTTAATCTATAATACACTGTTGTTCCATAGACTGCACCCCTTTGAAAAACAGAAAATCTTTCCATTTAAAGCATGTAAATGAGCATATTTTTAATTCATACTAAATAACTCATGGAAATGCGTTAGTGTGAAAATAAATGTTTCTCTGAACATTCATTTTAGTTCAGAAATTGCATACATTTATATAAAATCAACAGTTTTTATTAATAAATGTATATATTTATTCCAGTCAATTATATGGAACAGGTTGGTACACCAAACCTTTTTGAGCAAAACATCTTTTATTTTGAAAAAGAATCCCTGGCACCGGAAGTTAACCACCTGAAACAGCGGTAGCTTAGCATGCTATCTTTAGCCGCGTTTCCTGTGAGTTGATCGCTTCATTCATCAACATGTTCTGCTCTTATTGATGTTTTACAGTAAATATTTCTCAGTGGCCGCAGACTGGAGTCCATCTTTATGAAAGTCTTTATGAGAAGCTGCAGGTTGACTCCGGTGTCGGCAGCTGCCATTTAAACCCGGTTCTGTTGGACCTCCGCAGGTTCGGAACCAGTCAGGATGTCCAGTGACCTCGCTGGTGTGTGGGAGGTGGCGCTGAGCGACGGAGTCCACAGGATCGAGTTCGAACATGGGACGACCACCGGGAAAAGAGTCATCTATGTGGACGGGAAGGTCAGCGCAACCAGTTCAGCCTCTAATGAAGGAACTGGTCCCAGTTTACAGTTCCCGCCTGCTTGGTTCTCATTTATGTTCTGACATCTGTGGTGTTCCTACACTTACTTTTGTTCTCAAAAGTACCGATGAACCGATGTGAAAAATTATGGGCACAGAAAAACTAATTTAGGGGAAACTAACTGCGCTAAGCGTTTTCAAAGTTAGCAAAAAACGCTGAAATGAAAATGTAGCTCCGCTATGCATGGTTCTCATGTGACGTCACACTTCCGGAAACTTTACAGCTGAAAGCCATCTTGGTAGGTATCCTAACCAACAGTTGCTATGGAGTTGCTATCAGAGTTAGGTAGTAACTAGTCACATTTACTTGAGTAACTTTTTTGAAAAATGTTTTTGTTAACATTTCATAAGGTTTTTTATTGAAAGAAACTGATTCGGGAAAATTTTCTTTTGCCTGACTTTATTTTTTGTTAATTATATAAATTATTGTAATTTTCCTCTTTAAAATGCCAAAATTTCCACTTAACTTCATATATTGGTCCATCTAATGGTGTAATTTTTAAATATTAAATGATTGGTAATTTGATCAGTTACTCAGTTCTTTAGTAGACTTTTTACCAAATACTTTTTTACTAGCACTACTAGTGCTACTCTTACTGGAGTAAAGTCTTTAGGAACTATACGCACCTCTGGTTGCTATGACAACAATAAACAACCCACATTCTGTGTCTGATACGAGTCGATCCCAACAGCAGACATTATGCTGATAAATCTTTCTCTTACACATTGGTTATGAATGTCAATATACTTTCTTTTTCTTGGTCTTGAATTCATGATTCGTTTACACTTTGTGCTGATTTGCCTACCAAGATGGCGGCTCAGTGGAGCTAGAACCTTTTCATCAATATTAAGGAATTATTGACTTAAAACAAACGCCTGTTTTGTGCTGAACAGTTACATGTAAGTTAGTTTTGTCTTATTTCAGGTGTACTGAGACATTTGCACTAGAAACTAAAACTACTTGGTAAGAGTGTCTTTGCAGCGTGTAGTTGACCTTGAGTTTGGGTTTCCAGGAGGTTCTGAGGCGGGACTGGATGTTCAAACTGGTCGGGAAGGAGACGTTCAGCGTGGGCCAGGCGGACACCAAAGCCACCATCAACATCGACGCGGTCAGCGGCTTCACCTACGAATACACGCTGGAGATCAACGGGAAGAGCTTGAAGCAGTACATGGAGAACAGGTCAAAGGTCACCAGCACCTGGCTGCTCAACCTGGACGGCATTGACTGCAGGGTGGTTCTGGGTGAGCTCAGTTCCACCTCTTTTAAATGTCTGAGTCAGAGGTTGTGCTAAATATTAATCTTACTTAGTTCTTTCATATTATTAATAATGATCAGATTGATTAGAGTTGCCAAATATTAGACTATTCAGAGTAAAAAGTATTTGACTCAAGAGTAACTGATCAAAACATCAATCAATTAAAATTACAAATGACATCAACAAATTTAAGTGGAAATTTTGGAATTTTAAGGACCAAAATTAAAATAATTCACATTTACAACATAAAATACATCTTTTTTTCAAATCAGCTTTTAAAACTTGGGAAACTTTAACAAACCTGCAGGTGTGTGTCTGTGTGTTAAAACATTTGGTGAAGTTACTCACAGTTGATTCAGAAACTTTACTTAAGTAAGAATGCACTGTAAAAACACCAAATCTTACCAAGTATTTTTGTTTACTTTCTATTGCAAACATCTTAATACACTTGATATAAAACAAAACTAACTCATAAGTAATTTTTAGGAAGAAATAAGAGCTCTTTTAAATCAATAATTCCTTAATTTTGATATAAAATGACTTGTTCCACTGGCAAATAAATTCACAAGACATATTTTTTGTTATAAATTAAATAATCAATCATCTTTTTATCTTTCAGGAATTATTGACATAAAACAAGCTCCTATGTCTTGATGAAAAGTTACTTGTAAGTTAGTTTTGTCTTAATTAAGGTCTACAGCATAATGAAAGTACTCCTAAAAGTATTTTTTCCCCCCAAAAAGCAACTCCAGTAAATGTAACTAATTACTTCCCATCTCTGGTAATTATTATTATTGATCTGATATTGAGAGAGTCGTGACTTGTGCTCCTCAGAGCTGCGCTCTCGCATTAATGCTGAAGCTAATCTGTTTATGGGCTTTAAGCTCCACAGCTCCACCTCTCCTGACTAGACAGGTTAATCCCTTTCATAATCTCTCTGCTTGCATCTCATCAGGTGATGCTCTGCACTAATCCTTACATAACATTTAAAATAGGAAAAAACGTGCCGCTTTCTCTAAACTACATGAAAATCAAGAGAAATTGTCAAAGAGTTAGCTGATTTGAAACAGTTAAACCGTAGTTAAACATATTAGATCATTAGTTCCTGATTATTTAAAACTTTAAGACTCCAAAGTCATCAAAATTAAGCACCTTTCAAGTAAGATACAGCAGCTTGTTTTAGGTAAATAATGACTCCTAAATATTGTTGAAAAAGTTCCAGTTCTGCTGGCAGGTTGTTTTACCTTTAACTAGACATTTTTCTTTTATGTTGCATGTCAATTTAGATGAAAACAAAAGAGACACCAGATGGAGACAGACATATTTGCTGCTGCAGTCTCAGCAGACATTCTTATTTCTACAAAAATAAATCAGGTTTTAAGATGAAATAACTGATTTCTGAAGTCCTGATTAACTGACCTGACTGAGTAAAATAATAAAATCAGTGATCTGTTAAACTCCTCTAACCTCCCAGGCAGTCGGAGCGATCCTGAATGTTTTCCCTGTTTTCACTTCCAGAGAAAGACACCATGGACGTTTGGTGCAATGGAGAGAAGATTGAAACTGCTGTAAGTATTTTTTTTAATTAATCAGAAAATAATCCATCACAGGTTAGAGTTTTATGTTTTCTCTGCAAATATTATCGTTATCAATCAAATCAAAGCAGTTTTTACTTGTATACCGCCAAATTACATCAACCAGTCCCTCCAGTTCTGCATGAATATTCACTCAAGATCAACAGATTTCTGTAGTTTTTCATGCTAAGGCCTAATTATTTTATGGCAAATTTTCCTCAAAAACGGTCAACTTTGGGTTTGTGATGCTAACTCCCACCTGCAGGTGGCAGTATAACTTAGTTGTGCTACACTGCTGCTTCAGCCTTAATGTCACGTTATAGTCTGTGGTGGATGTAATGAGTAACAAAAAGTCACATTTACTGTTATACAGAAAAGCTAATATTGCAGGAAATTAGTTCTGCAAATCAGTTTCACTGCAAAAATGTCATAAAATAATTTCACATTTTGGAGGGACTGATCAGTATGGGAGAAGATTAGAGCCACTGGAAAAAAAATCTTGAATTAAAGACAGAATTCTGAGGAAATTTTGAGAAAATGTTTTTTCGATGCCCCTAATCCTTTTCCATAAATCCATCTTAAAAGATCATTCTAAGAACTTATCGAATGCGGAAGAGCTTCTTCTTTACATTTTAGCAGTTTATTGGGTTTCATAAATACATTCATAATCTCATTGTTGCCCAAAGAGAAGTGGAGTTTTGCTGACGCTGGGATCTGCGTCCGCAGGGCGAGTTCGTGGACGACGGCACAGAGACGCATTTCTCCCTGGGAGACCACAGCTGCTGCGTGAAAGCCGTGAGCAGCGGGAAGCGGCGAGACGGCATCATTCACACGCTGCTGGTGGACGGCACAGAGGTCGCCGAGTGCACCGAGTGACCGGGTTCGGCCCGGACTCGGTCTGTCAGACTGCAAAAGTTTCCTTTAACATGGCTGCCGCGGCGCGGCCGGTCCAGATATAAACGCCATAGAGTCTGTTTAGTGGCAGACGGAGCTGCTAGAAACGCCAGTCAGAAGATTCAGCGTCTCTAAAGGTTTACATTAATATTAATGAGGTTTTTAGTCTTAAAATGCAATTTATAAGTTAGAAACGGTTCTGCTTCAGCCTTTCTGGTGGAAACCAGGAACCTCGTGTTTCATGTTGTGAGTTATTATGTGCTTTATTTATCGGACCAATCAGCTGCTGTAGAAGGAATCCAGGCTCCACCTCCTGCTGATCGCTGCAACAGTTTCAGACAATCAGACTGATTAGTTACACTGCAAAAACAGAAAATAACACCAGCTAGTTTACTGAGCTAGTTTCTAGTGGCAGTATGTAAAATATCGTTTTAGGATCATTGCAAAAAAAAAAAAAAAAAAAAGGGAAAAAATATCAACAGTAAATTTGTGAGGAAATCACAGTAACTATTATATATATATATTGTTAATATATATTGTTATTATCAGAAAATATCTAGAAAAGGAAATTTCTGAATTTGAAAAGTCAAACTTTTTTTTGAAACTCAGAAATTTCAAAAGTTTCTCTAGAATAATTTTGAGATTAATCTGTTTTTTTTTTCTAGCAAGTTGTCAACTTTTCAAACTTTCAGCCAAAAAAATCCCAGAAATTTTCTTGAAAAAAAAACTTGAAAATTTCTGAGTTTTAAAAGTAAAAAAATTAGATTTTAATGTTAAGAACATTTCCAAAAATGAAAAATGTTCACATTGTGAAACTGAAAATTCCACGTTTTTTTTTTTAAAGAAAATTTCTGAAATTAATCTAAAAATTTTGTTGTTTTTTCTAGCAAATTTTTGACATTTCAAACTCAGAAATGGTTCAACGGTGGAAATATACTCCTTTTTGTTTGAATCTGAATGATATTCTGTCATACACTTGAAGTTGGAATAATTATTATAGTAATATATTTATAACTTATATCTATAATTTATAATATGGGAAAATATCTTGTTCCACTTGTAACTTGTACTTTTTAGAATTGACTTGAAACAAGCTCCTATTTCTTGCCAAAAAGTTACTTGTAAGTTAGTTTTCTTATTTTAAATGTACTAAGATGTTTGTCGTAGAAACTAAACAAAAATCCTTGGTAGGATTTTGTGTTTTTGCAGTGCAGGCTGTAGAAACCTACATGTACAGCTGCTGTAATCTCTCCTGTTAATCTCTGTAGACTTTCTGTTTGTCCTCAGAAAACTGTGAAACTTTTGTTTTATTGTGGCTGTTCAAACTTTTAGTTTAAATTTCTCTTTATATTTATAGAGAAACTCAGTCAGATCTCTTGTTTTTTTAGTCGGTACTGTCTGGATGTTAGTTGTGGAAAGACGCCAGTAAAAGCCTTCCCTGATGGAAGCGGTCTAGTTAAAGGCCACATCCTGTGTTTTCTGATGTTGCAAACTGTATTTATAGAACAGATTTAATGCACAAAAACCTCAAAGCGCTAATAAAAGTACAAATTCTGGAAAAAAAAAAAACACCATGGTGATGAAATTTACAAATGAAACCAGAAATTTACACACATTCACATTTTTCTGAAGTTAAATCAAACCAAACTTGTTTCAGCTCAGTTAGAATCACCTAAATTATTTCTAACTGATAAATATAACAACAATGTCAGATGTATTTAAATATGTCTTCAGGGGAAACATTTTTTTTGAACTGGATGAATCGGGTCAAACATTTCGGGTTTCCTTCCACAAGCTTCTGGTTTGCTGGAGTTCTGGTCCGTTGCTGCTGACAGAACCGGTGTCACTGGGTCCGGTTTGTACGCCGCCTCACGAAACATTGACTCTGTTACGTCACGTTGTACTTTCTCTGTATTCTTAAGGTTACGGAGAGCTTTTTCCTGGCTGCTGTCTTTAGATGCTGCTGCAGTTTTTCTGTACGATGTTTTTTCCTCATGATGCCGTCTAGGAAGTTCAGCAGTTCCTCCTGCAGCCAGACAGCCCCACAGCATGATGCTGCCACCGCAGATAGGAGGGTACAAGCATCCCTGTTCTTCCTCCAGATGGTCGTTATGCCCACATAGTTCCACTTTTCTTTCTTCAGATCTCTGAAAGTGAAAATCTTTGTCTCAAGCTGCAATCTGGCTTTTATGCTTCATTTAGATTCCTGGCTTCTTCCTTGCTGAGCGGCTTTTCAGCCCTGTGGCTACAGGACAGGAAGCTTCTGCAATCATAACGGAGGCTCAGATTCTCTACTGAACATTTTCTGTTCAGTTTTTTACTGAACAAACAGCAACAGCTGCTTGTATCCTAGCAACCGAAGTCAATATAGGGCAAGATGGCAACAAAAGACAAAACCAGATCCTTCAAAATAAGACTTCCTCTCTCCAAAATAAATCTGGCTTCACACTTAAACATTTCACTTCACCCTTTTGTAATTATGTACAATCATGCTACATTCAATAAATAATAATGTAAATTATGCTAAACATAATTTTAAATAAGTCACAACACACATCTTACCAGCTTCAGAAGAACCTTCAGTAGTTTTTTGTTTAGAGATTAATTCACACGTTTCGGACCAGAATGATGATGAAATGTCCTCATTCATTAGATTACAGGCAGCTGAGTTTTTAATTGTAGTTTTATCTTCAGATAAACAAACTGGACACACTGTTGTTGCTTATTTCCAACTTCCTTTATTAATATTTGTTTACTTACAGCAGCATTAGTACAATGTTTACATGTTCACACAAATTTAGACAAAGATCCCTTAGAAATATTTATCCAGATCTGCTGCAAGGCCCCTACTGGTAGCTTTTTATAGAGAGAATAGAAAGATTGATGCTAGATTTACAAAGTAAAGTCAAATAAACTGAAGCCTTTACTGATTTGATCCCAAATAATGTTTTTGATTTAACATATTTAACACTTTTCATCAGCAAACAGATGATTATAAAACTTTTGTTGCTATATAATTTGGTCATTTTGTCCCCAAACTGCAAAAAAGATGAAATAAATCATAAAATAATAAAAGCAGGATTCTGAACCAAAGATATTTTAGTATATTTGAACAAGCTAAGAAAAAACAGAAACCTTCATATTTTTACAAACAGTTTTAAGATCTACTTGTCGACTGTTGCTCATCATCATCATCATCATCATCCCCGTTGGTTTTTAACGGTTATACACAAAGATATAATAAGACTTATAATGTAGTGCCAATATGAAAATCAAAGTTTCTAATATAACAAAAACCTTTTAGTTTCTGAGTCAGCATACAAGTTTATTTTTAAATCTTAAACTTCTCTGAGGCTAAAAGTGAATTTATCGAAAACTCTAGTTTACTTCCTGGAGATTCTTTTTGATAAATCTTTCTGCAATCAGATTCTGATTTCAAACCAAAATGAGTAAAACTCTTTATACGTAGTCAGCATGTGAATTCTTCTTGCAGGTGATAATGTACTTTGGCAAAGCTTGATAACCGCTGAAGACAACAGAGACGTCGGATCCTCCAGACACGCTGTCATAGATATTGTTGGAACCTTTTCCAACCGCAGGAGGAAGAATAAATCCTCGTTGACCTTTAGCCGAGTTTCCCAGCAGGACTTCAGCCTCCACAAAGTACAGGTACTCCTCACCTTTCTCCTTCCACAGCTCCAACGCTGTTTTTATGCTGCCTGCGAAGTAGATTCCCTCTCCATACTTTGGATCTGCAACCACAGAAAATGACATCATAATTCAATCTATATGTCTCTGCAATCATGCATCACTTTAACGAAATTGATTTAAGATTTCATAATGTTTTAGTTTCAGTAAACCTGATAATATATTTCAAAGAAAGGAAAAAAGGCCTTTTTACCTCAATGAACACCTTTTAATGTTTTGTGTCTAAGAATAAAATTTTGAAACATGCTAAAACAGTCAGTGAATTAGTTTTGGAGAAAATAAATGAACAAATATGACAATAGAACAGAAGTACCGGTAGTTGAAAACAAGCATAAAATCACCACTGGGTGGCAGCATAACTGGACGAAGAAAGCTTAGCTGTGCGCAAAGAATAGTGGCAATCTTATAAAAAGTATGCATTTATGACGAAGAATTAGGGCCATGTTATTTTTTTATTACAAGTGTAAAGACATAGTATGAGAATGTCAAAATAATACAAAAAAAATTATAATATTATGAGAATAAAGTCAATATTGAGAATTACATGACTTCTAGAATAATGTTGTAATAGTATGATTTTTATTCTCATAATTTTATGTCTGAAAATTTTTAATGCAATTAATTGCATACAAAAATCCCCAGCAGGAACCTTTGTATTGTGTTTCTGGTACGCCCGTAAATCTGATGCATAAGCAACATCCGCAAACAGCAATCCGCTTCTCTTCGCCCAATAGGAGTTAATTTCTACTCTAAAAACGATCTGATTGGATGCTGTAAAAAGCTGTTGTTGTGTCCAAGTTGTGCTAAAATGAGTTAGCCTGTCAGCAAAGCTATCCTAGCCTAAAATAACATCTCAAAGCTAAACATGTTTCATTTCTAAAGATTTTCATGAATGATCAGGGTTTCCTGAGCAAACAACAATTAAACAGTAAATATATATACTGTTGAGCTTATTTGCCTTTTAAATAGTTTAGCAGGAAAAATGGTATTTGAATTGAAATGTTCCTCATTTTGTCCATATTATGGTAAATACTCAACTGCACGTAACTCAAATAAAAATGTAACTAAATTGAACCCGTCATAGCTTGGTAGCATACCTTCAGGCGGTGCGCACTCTGCATGGAATCCAATTCGGCTGATCATCTCACAAAACTGAGCAGGGATGCGTTGAAACATCGTTTTAGAAGAGAAGCTGTCAAGTTGCTTTTTCTTCATATCGAACATCGCCTTCAGAGCAGCATTCTCCACTTTGTCCACCTGAAGATAAAGTTTTTAGAACTAAAAAATAAATTCTCAAAGCAAATTGCATAGATGTGATTTTGAGCATTCAATAAAAATGACATCTATAGATAGTTTCCACAAGACAGGACCGGAAGTAAGTTAAGTAATTGAGTAATAGTTGCAATGTACTTATATTGTTTAAGTTAGATAGGAACAAGGCGAGAGTTAGTTCTAAGCCTGTGGCCAACATGGCTGCCAGTTACAAGGTTCATGGAAGTGTGAGATAACATGAGAGCTATGTATTGATTGACTCTGTGTCTCAGTGTTTTTTTAAATAAACATTTAAATATATTGTAAATATCCTTACCACTAATAAAGTCGTTAGAGCAAATATACGCCATATTAAAAGACTTGTGACATTAGCTGGTAACACTCGCCAACCCTCGGTTCTTAGTAGCAAAGCCTGCTCACCTTCACTGGATGTAACAAAATTTTGTCTTTATCATTTTAAATCCAACCATTGCGGTTATCTTATGTAAGTGAAATAGAAAGCTGCTTCAGGACTATCAAGGTGACGACAGAGCACCTGGATATAGGAGGGGCGACGTCATGTGGGAACTACCTATGGGTTAAGACTAGATCATTGGATGAGCTCCGAACTGTAACAGGTAAGACGGCTACACTGCCAAAACATAAAATCTTACCAAGTAAATTTGGTCTAGTTTTTAGTGCAAATATCTTAATACAAAACTAACTTACAAGTAACCTTTCAGCCAGACATAGGAACTTGTTTTAAGTCAATAATTCCTTGCCCACTCATATTCTCTTTTCTTGGACTGTCACACCGAATTCCACATCACATCTACATGTCATGGTTGTCAAAGTCAAGTTAGCATAGCTGCGCTACTTCCCTCTCCCTCATTATTTTTGAAAAACTTTTTCCTGACCTTATCTAGTTGTAGCAGTGTTGAAAATTAGTAGTGTCCCTTTTTCTTTTACATTTCTACATATTTAATATTTTGTGAGTTATGTTCACCTAACAGCTAAAACCAATGCCAGTCATCGTTAGCGAGCAGCTTTTTGCCCTCCAGCAGAAAGTTAGGGTGTGGGATCTTGCATGCATTGAGTCACGCCGCAATTTTTCCAATATTATAAGTGAAATGTTCTGCCAATAGAACTGGTACTTTTTCATAACAATTTAGGAACTATTGACTTAAAGCAAGATCCTGTAGCTGCTAGTTAGTTTTGTCTTATTTCAAGTGTACTAAGGTATTTGAACTAGAAGCTAGACCAAAAATACTTTGTAAGATTTTGTGTTTTTGTATTGTAGCTGTCTAGGGAGCTACACTATGACCAACTGTACCTTTGTTACTTTCAGTGCGTGACCAAAGGCTTCATGTCGACTTGAGAAATCTTTACTTGACTTTTCAACTGTCTTTCTTTTATGGGACAGCTCTGTGTTAGACAGCATCTGCAGTTCATGTTCTTCCTCTCTGATGAACTCCCTCTGGATTTTGCAAAGCATAGCCTCCACTTTCAAACCAGCAACAGCAACTTCTTCCTTTGAACCTCCATTTATTTCTAAACATGCATGACCCTTTGAGAAAAATTCCTCCATGAACAACCCTTTCTCAGCTGAAACGGCCAGTTGCAGATGGTCTTGATCACTGAAGTGTGAGATGAAGTTGTTGTAGATCTCGAAGGAGAGAGAATCCGTAAAGAGGCGGTTCTTGAGCCATCGCTCAGCCTCATGTTTTGACTCTTCAGAAGGACAAACCAGGCTGATCTGTGGGACTGGAGCTCTGCTGGACTGGGAATCATCTTTATCCCAAGATGCTGTTGGACAGAACGTCACACAACTATGAAATTAATGACTTTGCTGAACTTCTGACTTTGGTATTGCATCATTATTTTTGTCTGATTAATTTCTTCTACTTGAATAATATTGTAAGATTTGTAAAAGTACATATTTATACTCAGCCCCAGAACTTGCTGCACTGCAAAAACACAAAATCTTACCAAGTATTTTTGGTGTAGCTTCTAGTATATTTGGAATTATTAACTTACAAGTAACTTTTCAACTAGAAACAGGAGCTTGCTTTTAGTCAATAATTCCTTAATATTAAGGAATAATTACACTTGGTAAGAGTTTGTGTTTTTGCAGCGTGGAGGTGCTATATTTACCTTCTGTCCTGTGTTGGTCACCAGAATAAGCTGGAGGATGTCGCTGGGGAGAGCGATGTCTGGATTTTCCATCTGCACCTGTTATTTCTGTGGACCAATCTCAGGTTTAACAGAAGGCAATTCGTGTTTTAGCTTATCTAATAGGACTAGTTAAGTTTTCCCCTTCACTTCATAAATAAAACACATTTTGTTTGAAAGGCAGGAACATGTGAAAAACTCAGATTAAAGAAGTAATTTTGAACTTGGCATATTTGATGAACAGAACTGTTTCAACATTACCAGGTGGAAAGTTGAAAGACGCTGATCTTTTCTGTCCAATTTCCCACTCAAAGGCCTGAGAACAGAGAGCAGATAATAAATATATTTTTACAACTGCAAATTTTGCAAATAGACATAATTAGATTCTGTAATGCAAATATTTAAATTGTGAACACTGCAAATTTTCACAGCATTAAAGCTGTATTTGTAGAAAATGTTCCCATCCCAGACCTTCCCTTTGCTTTGTATTTGATATTTGTAAATGTTACTGCAGTCCCTGTTTAAAGCATTAGACATTTTTAGCATGTCAGAAATATCAAAACACACCCTAGGAAAATACCTGGAATGTTGTATGGTCAGAAGGAAATATGACAAAGTGAACATCCATCCTGTTTATGCAATTTTGGGCAAACATAGACACTGCATTCAACATGATGGAGGCAGATTCTGATTTACTAAACCCAAGTGCTCCAGTGCCGATAGCCGGGAAGGTGATGGAGTTGTAATGCTGTGCAGCAGCAGTCCATAAGCAATCCAAAACCGAAGCATAAAGGGTCTATGATAAAGAAAAAGATACACAGAGATGCATAAAATTGTAAGTAAAAGAATTAGATTTTTCAACAAATTTGACTCAAATATTGTATTACTGCCTTTCTAAAACAAACACGTACCTGATCTGCTGCACCTTTTGCTTTTTCAATGCAAAAGGTGTGAAACACCTCTTTGCAGTACAGTTTGTAAGATTTTGTGCGGATGATATAGCCCTTCTTGTGAGCTCGATTTATTTCATCTTGGATCCCATAACCTGCTTTGTTCAAAATAGCACCGGAAATATTACCAATACTCAGGTTTTTGTCCCCTGATGCAGTGTTTACAATGACATCCGTCTGAAAAAGAGAACAACACAAAACCAAAAAGGTTATTGGTTTAAATTCAGCTTAACTTATTACTTTGACGGACTGCTATCCTGCACAGAGTCAGTCTACTGAAATATTCTGGTCCTTACTGATTACTCCATGTAGTGGAAGAGTTTCAGATATGGGTGGCATTTTGTGTGGGGCGGGGCATTTTGGCCCAGAGTTGCCCTGTGTATTGTCTTGAATGCAAGCCGTCAGGTTAAACTGTGGAACAGGTTGGTTTCTCCCACACAAGCAGAAGTTTGTGAAGCTATGTTATGCGTTTTATTCAGTGTGATAACTAATTGCAAAGAAATAAGTACTAAGGAAAATTATTTTGCAAAGTATGCCCATTTGTCTAAGGTTAATTACTTATGTTGAGGTTTGCGGATTATTTTGTTTATTTCCAGAGTGAAAGTAAAACCAAGTTTTAAGTGCTGAAGTTCTTTACAATTTAGTTAATTGTTAATATTGACTAAAGTCTGAGTCTACTGTAATTTACACTATGTCAGCATAGTAATCTAAGTTCTTATATATTCAATGTTTCATTGATATTAAAGCTCTATTGGAGAGACTGTGGTACAAGATACTACAGATTTGGATGTTATGAATAACATCCTCTGTCAGAAAGTCTATTGGTGTCTGTCTGCACCCCTGAACAGTGCAAGGAGTCCACAGTAATTCCAATCCCTAATCTGTTCAATAATCTCCGTAGCCTTTAGGATGGATTTACAGCAAACCCGTTCAGTCCGCCTTAACCAAGCCCCAGTTTGTTTGGAGAGCTGTGAATGCACAAACGAACTCTGCTGCAGACTAAAAACCTCGGTCAGTGTTCGATTGAAGTGAACTCTGACACGGTTTGAATGCAATGTGAACGCTAAGCAGGAAGCTAACTACAACGCCGGGCATTCTGGGTAACATATCACTCTCTGCTCTGTGGGTTACCAGAGGTGAATTTAGAATTTGAATAATTACATAATAAATTTAGAAAATAATATACATTTAAATGTATGATCTCGCTATCTTTTCAAATCAAACACCATTTATTTACATAGCACATTTAAGAACAATGTTGGCCGATGTGCTGCACAAATATGTAATAAATATGTTTAATTTATTCTTACTCTTTGTTCTTCAATTTTCCCCTTCATTAGAGTCAGACAGACATTTCCAATTGTGACTGAAGGTTGTGGGGCGTTTCCGGCCCTTTGGGTATTTTGTGCTGCAGCACTGCTGTAAGTTTGGTTCTGCTGAGAACTGAAAAGCCGATTGCATGCTCTCTCCATTGCCTGCACTGTGGGCTCATCATGGTTGGCAAGGAAGATTTCTTTGGGACGATGGTTCTGGAAAGGTAGATTATCATAGTAGGATTTTAAAGTTGATACTATGGTGTGGGCACATTCTTGCAGTGGGTAGTTGAACAACCCGGAGCTTATAGCAGGAATGGCAACAGTCGCCAGATGGTATTGTTCAACTTTGTGGAGAATACTGTTGATGGCTTTCTCCAGAAAAGGCTTAGCTTTAGTTACATCACGTTGGGAAGGACTTGACGACAGATATGGACCCACAGCATGAATTATCGTTTTGCACGGTAGTGACCCTGGACCCAAAACAACTGCCTCCCCTGTTTGTAATTTACCACGCTTTTTGACATGATCATCACTTTCCATTTGGATTTGAGGACCACCAGCATTAGCCAGAGCCAGAGCAAGGCCTCCACAGTGGTTTAAATCTTCATTAGCAGCATTCACAACAGCATCAGCATAGAAATTGGTGAGATCAGCCTTCCACACAGAAACCTTTACACCTGAACGCATCATGAACTCATATCTTTTCTCTGGCTTAATGGTTGCTGGCGTTCGCTGGCTTGAAGTCCTGCTGTCGTTCTCCACACCCTCGATGGCGGCCACACATCCAAATTTACTGTTGATGATTTCACACAGATCGGCTCGACATCTTCTCACAATGCTGAGTGACGCCTCAGATAGAGGAATGTCCAGTTTACTGGCCATCGTTTCTTAGCAAACCTGTGGAAAGATCATACGCAACACCATGAAGACTCAATTAAATGAGATTTATAAAGATCTTTTCAGGAGATCTTGATCCATTTTTTGATGCTAAATCAAGTTTCTGATTATTTCCCCCTATAAAAACCCAAAACATTTTTGGGTTTGTGCCAAAGATTCAGTTTTTGGCACCAAAACAACATGATATTCCTGCAAATGGTGTTATTTCATGATATTTTTATAAAATCACATACACTGGAATAATATGTCTCTTCAAGGACTGGTTAAAAACTAACCTAAATAATAAATGTCCAGTACTATCATTTTAGAAATGCTGACATATCAAAGGATACTTTGAAGTAAAGCTGAAAGGAAATGTTTGTTAGTTTAAAATAATCACAATAAATTTTTACAATAAGAGAAATAAATTAGTTTCATATTTTGTTTTATTTGTGTTATGTGAGCTGAAATAGTTAAAGTAGAAAATATATCAAATTGCAGCTTTTGTTCATCTTTCACTTTATCATAAACAAACAATGAAACCCATAACAGCAGACAAACAGCTTGAATTGAAAACACATTCATGAGGATGCAATCTGCATTATTTGCTTCCCTCTTGGATCAAGAAAGTTTTTATGAATTTTAATTTTATAGATTAAAGTTTCTGTCTCTTTTTGTTTTCTAAAATGATCAGTCATGTGCAAAGGAATACATTCCCAGGACTTTAGTAATGAAACTAAAATGTAATTTTCATTTAGTTCCAGCAGAGGGCGACAGGTGACTAAAATAAAAGATCTTCAGATCATATAATCATTAATTTGGTTTAGCACAGCCTGAACAGAAACACCTTCCCACCTCAACTATAAAGTAATCATGCTGATTTCTACTTTCATTATTACATTTAATATTTGCTCTAATTCTTTACATTTCAGTGTTGCATGTTTACGCAAAGCTGCCAGCAAATGCAGCATAATTTAATCTTAATAAGTTGACCTAACAGATCTTAACTTAATGGTTTCAGATTCTTGTCGCCATTTTCCTGATCCTCCTCCTCTGTTAGTGAAATCAAACCTTAACGCCATCGATCAAACTGCGAATTATGAACGACTGAACTATTTTCAGTCCAGCTTCTCATTAACGTTAAATAAAAACTAAAGACATTAACCATAAAACAGAACTTTCGTTTAAAAGAGAAGAAACAAAGAACCTCTTACCTCGCCTGGCGTGGAAAGTCCCGAGTGACAAACTGAAAGCAAACTGGGACTGGGACTGGGTGTGGACCAGCTCTAACTGGCTGAACTGCTGGTTCGAGTTAATAAGTCTTCAAAATAAACGAAGAAAACATGTCGCTCTTCCTGCTGCGACTCCTTCCGCGCCAATCCCGCAAAGCTCCGCAGCTGCGTCAGTAAGAATCCGCCTCCAGCCGTTTCACCAGAAACAAAACCGAAAGTTTTTCAGTCAGATCAGAAAGGAGAGGCCAGCGCCATGGCGGAGGAATACGCCTTCCCTGTTCTGGTGGAGCTGGAAGAAAGCAACACACCGAGACTGAAAAATAAGTTGGTGAAATATTTTCAGAGTAAAAAGTCCAACGGAGGAGACTGTGAGGTGGACTATGAGTCCGGGAGCCAAACTGCGCTGCTGCGCTTCCGCAGAGAGGAGGGTGAGTCCCGGACTGTCTGATCAGTACTGAGTTAAAACCTGCTGGATTTACCACGTTTTCTCCCTCAGACCAGAAAAATGTCCTGGGCAAAGAGACGCACCAGATCAGTTTGGATAAAGGAGTGTTAAAGATGGCAGTCCGCCTTCCTTCAGACGGAAAACAGAAACAGGTCAGAGACTTATTGACATGCTATCGGATGAGTCTTCTCTTATGATTATTGGAATATTTAATGGAAAACTGATCTTAGTTACTTCCTGTAATCTCATAAAATGCCTGGCAGTGATGTAACACTCACCTCCAGCTGCTGTAAACATGTTCATATTTGTCTTTGTAGGTTTCATTTATTTTATGTCTATTAATCGGTAAACTCCTTTCATGTTTACTTTTATAGCTTTTGTCGTGTATAATGATCTGACCTGATCAGTCCGGGACCTTTGAGCTGCTAATGAAGCCCTGGCCCTGCAGGGCTTTTATTGTTTACTGCAAGTCATATGACTGATCAGAATCCAAGAAGGTTGCCTGATTTCATTCCTGCTTTTGTCCTTTCACTTTCTGTGTTTGAGGATATTTCACAGAGTAAACCTGCTTATTCTTTTCTGACCAGTTCTTGAATGTGTAATTCATCAGCATTGCCCAACAAAAATGTCTAAAATGTCTCAAATCTGTTTTAAACAGGGAGATTCAACTGATAAAGGCAGCAAAAAGTGTAAGTACCCATGAAGGAAATATCTGCCAATGATGTGACATTTATTTAATACAGCGGCTTGCAAAAGTATTCACACCCTTGAACTTTTTCATATTTTGTCGCATTAGAACCACAAACACAATATATATATATAGATAGATAGATATATATATAATTGGAGTTTAGTGTGAAAGACTAAAATGGTGCACAATTGTGAAATGGAAAGAAAAGTATACATGATTCAAAACATTTTTTACAACTAAAAAACTGAAAAGTGTGGTGTGCAAAACCACCTTTTGATACTGCAAGTCTTTTAGTGTTTGTCTCTAAAAGCTTCGATCGTCTAGTGACTGAAATCTTTGCCTGTTCTTTGCCAAACAAACTTAAACTCAGTCAAATTAGAATCAAAGCGTTTGTGAACAGCAGTTTTCAGATCTTGCCACACATTCTGGACTTTGACTGGGCCATTCTGACGGGATGTTTTAAACCTTCCACATGTGTCCCCAACATGGCTTCTGGCAAACTGCAATCGGGACTTGTGATGGTTTTCTTTGAACAATAGCTTTCTTCTTGCTATTCTTCCATAAAGATCATGTTTATGCAGTGATGACTAATAGTTGTCCGGTGGACAGATTCCCCCATCTGAGCTGAGTTTGGTTCAGAGACATCATGGGCCTCTTGGCTGCATCGCTGATCAGTTCTCTCCTCATTCAGCCAGGAAGTTTAGCTGGACGTCCTTGTCTTGGTAGGTTCACAGTTGTGCCATACTCTTTCCATTACTGGATGATGGATTGATGTTCAGTCATTTCTGTGAGATGTTCAAAGCTTTTGGAAATCTTTTTATAGCCTAAACCTGCTTTAAACTTCTCCACAACTTTATCCCTGATCTGTCTGGGACAAAGGCAGATCTTTGACTTCATGATATTCTCTTAACCAACATCTGAGGCCGTCAAGGAGCAGCTGGATTTGTACTGAGATTAAGTGACACACTAGATTCATTAACAGTCATCAGGCAACTTCTGAAGGTAATTGTTGAACTTAGAGAAAAGGGGACTGAATCATTTTGCAGATCAAGGAAGAATCCTTTGGACAACAAATACTAAACTAACAAATAGTCATAACAGTTCCTGTAACTCTACATTCCTCTTTGCTCTTCTGTACAAACGGAACTGATTTAAGTTTGTTTCAGCAGAGAGAGACAGATTTACCAACTACAAGGTTGTGACTCTGTTTTTACCAAAGCAACAGGCTGGAAATGGTTTAAATATGTTTTAATAAAAGACATTAAATTAGTAAAACATATTTAAAGGAGATTATAAATAATGATGGGTTTTACTTTACAAGTTCCACGTCTCGCTTTCTGTACTCAGAAGATGCTTCTTGGGATCTAATTTAATCTTTCACACAAAAACAATAATGAATATTAATAATGACCTTACTAGAAATTATTAAATTATTATGTTTTGACAAAGATGCAAGTATAACCTTGTTTTAAAGGCGTGTCTGCATCAATGCACATAAAATTCTTACTAAATCTCTTGAACAAGAATAAGCCTGTAGATAGCAATAAAATACTGAGTGATACTTTGAGTTTTTATTGCCAGAAATAGTTTCAGTTTTGGTTTTAAGCTTTAGATGTTTAATATATTTATGGTGTTTGATAGATACTATTGTACCACAGCTTTTTGCTGAAATGGGACTTTTTTTTACTCTATAAGTTTTACAGCTTTCGTTGACAAAAGTAGTTTCCACATTTGTAAAAACCCTATTGAGTTGCATGTTTTATTAGAACTGGAGATTTGGTGAAACTTTCTGGTACTTTGTGCCAATAGTTAAGTTTTCATTGGAGCTGACAAAAATCACATGTGGGATTCCCCAAGGTTCCATGTTGGGGTTTCTCCTATTATATTTCAACATGCTGACATTAACTTAAATTATAATAAATAACAAGATAAGTTACCGTAATTATGCAGATGATGCACAGCCCATGTCGCCAGGTAATTATAAAGCGACTGAAGTGTTGAGAAGATACTTAAAACCAATCAATGTGTAGATGTCCATAACTTCCCTCAGTTAAATAAAAATAAAACTGAAGTAAATATGATATGTCCACATTAAGGTCATAATTAGATGGATCACCTAATAGAAGCTTTTCTTTAGCTCATAATAATACAGTCTATACTTATGGATCTACTTATTGACTCGTTCCAGTGGTAAGTAAAAAACAGGTTTTACTCATCCATCTTTCATATTTCAATAACAGCGGACCATGAAGGGACCAACAAACAGTCCAAAGTTCAAGAACCCAAACCTGTGGATGAAGGTCAGACGGGGGCAAAAGGCAAAGATGACGATTCAGATGATGAGGAGCAGGGCTCCAAGTCGGCTGTTTTAGAGAATATTCCAGATTCTTTAACCTCAGAATTCCTGGAAATGATTGTGGAGAACATTTTGAGAGACCTAAACTCTCCGACTGCCTCCGAGGATTACAACCTGGAACTGATCCCCGACATCTCATCTGCTGTTGTCACTTTCCAGAGAGGAAAAGGTACCCACTTAGTTTATGCATGTTCAATTATATTTAGAACAACTTGAAATTTGATGTTTTTATTTTAACTTCACAGATAACACTGAGTTCATAGAAAGATGTCCTCAAAATCGGATGTTTACAAAGAAGAACTTATCAGTCCGACCCCTTGAGACCACAAAGAAGGTTGTGGTTGAAGGGGTTTCAGACTGCAGTGAAGACATGCTGTGCCTCTACTTTGAGAGTAAAGGGGGAGATGTGGAAGATGTTCAACTGAATGAAGCTGAACAGTCTGCTGTCGTCATATTTAAGAACCGTCAAGGTAATTAACCTGCCCTACTTCCTAAATACTGCGACAGACTGGCGACCTGTCCAGGTGACCCCGCCTCTCGCCTGGAACGTAGCTGGAGAGGCACCAGCACCTCCCGACCCACTAGGGACAAGGGTGTAAAGAAAATGGATGGATGGATACTTCCTAATTACTTCAGTTTATTCTGATAGTATGCTCTATGTTTAACAGTAATGACTACCAATTTAGAATTGTGGAGTGTAACTTTGTCTTTTAATCCACAGATGTTAAGAAAGTCTTGGGTAAGAAGCACAAACTAAAGAAGGAAGAAGTCAAAGTCTACCCTTTCTACAAATCTTTGGGAGTAGCACTTTATGGGAAAGATAAGCCGTCACCAAAGCTTCCTGCTGCCATCTCTGAGCCCATTGACGACGCTGTCCTCAGATACCTAGCTAACCACAAAGCAGCTCTGGAGACCGTTGGCCGTGACCTGGAAAAACATTTCTGCAACATAACCCTGGAGCAGTCTGCCGTCCGCCTCAGTGCCTCGCCCTCATTGCTGAAGCAAAAAGATGCCAAAGTCATCATCAAAGAGTGGGCAAACACTGTGAAGGCAGCCTTTTCTCAGGCTGTGTCAAAGTTCAAAACCCTAAAGTTCTCCCTGGAGTCAGATGTATGGGAGGAGTCTGAGCAGAAGATTAAAGAGAAACTGCAGAAGGAAGATGTTGTTGTAGTTTCTGATAAAACCAGTGGTGTCCTTTCAGTAGCCGGCCTTGAGAATGATGTCAACACACTTGAGAAACCTATTTCAGACGTTCTTGACAGAATCAAGGAAAGGGTTCGAAGGGAGAAATTAAGTAAAACTCAAGAGATCAATGTGACACCATCGATGTTCCACATCCTTTCTCAAGATGGTCTTCAGGATAAACTCCTGCAAGTGTACCCAGAACTCAAAATGTCATACGACCAAAAGAAGAAAGCTGTGAAAGTAACTGGTTTTGTGGACGAGATTATTAATGCAACCCAGGTGATAAGCAACGCAACATTAGGATTAAAGCGACAGAATTTAGAAGTAGATGAGTTTTTGCTTGACATGCTGAAGGACGAACAACAAGAGGAGGCCACCGATGCACTTCTAACAGTCTATGGCGTAAAAGCAGCCTTGGAGATCAATCCACAGAGGGTGCAGCTTGTTGCTGTTTCTGACAAGGATCTAATGAATGCTCAAGATCATCTAAGCCAAACATTGAAATCTCAACATATTGAAGTTGAAGACCTTGAAGTCCTGAAGAAGCCGGAGTGGCAGCAGCTGGTCCATCAGCAGGAAACAGCCAACAGTGGGTCAGGAATGAGAGTCCAGATCGTAACTCATCAACAGCAAGTGGTAGTGTCCGGTCACAAGGACAGTGTGGACAAAGTTAGCAGTGAACTAGAGGACTTTATAACAGAAAATGCTCATGTTGATGAATTTGTTGCTGTTGAGTCAAATGTCATCATTGAGTACCTGAAAAGTCAGACTCCCTGGTTGAAGCAACTAGAAGGTGGAGTGGATGTGTCTTTTGGAAAAGAGGAAATCATCCTAAGTGGCTGTAGATCTGCTGTGAAAGACTGCAAGACCATAGTCAAAGATTTACTAGCTTCTGTGTTCTTCGATAGGTTTAAAGTCACAAAACCTGGAGTCAAGAAGTTCTTTAAGGAAAAAGAATCATATTTTGCTTCTTCCATTAAGAATGAAACTGACTGCCTGGTTCAGCTGGCTGATAAATTGAATGAAGAAGACGACTTTGCCTTAGTACAAGTACAAAAACCCATTTACAAAGTCCAGACAAGTGATGGAGTGGAAATAGTGGTCTCCAAGGCAGACATGTGCAGTTACTCTGTGGATGCTGTTGTCAATCCTTCTGCTGATGACTTGAAACATACCTCAGGTCTTGGTTTGGCACTTTCAAAAGCTGCAGGTCCTCAATTACAGGCCATATGTGACCAAATAATTAATGTAAAAGGAAAACTCCGACCTGGAGACTGTGTTGTAACAGATGCTGGGGGAATGCTTTGTTGCAAAAAAGTGATCCATGCCGTAGGACCGTATTTTGATCAAGCAAAGCCAAGGAGGGCTGAGGCCCAGTTGAAAAGAACTGTTAAAGAAAGCTTAGAACAAGCTGAAAGGTGTGGCTGTGTGTCTGTGGCCCTTCCTGCCATCAGCAGAAGTCTTGGCTTCCCACTCAATCTGTGCCTAGCTACCATTACTAGAGCAGTGAAGGAATACTGTGATGAGAAGTACGATGACAACACCCTGAAGACCATTCATCTGGTGGACAATCAGGACAGTGTTGCTCTTGGTCTGGAAAGTGCTGTGAAGCAGGAGTTTGGAAGCCATGGAGTTAGTGTTTCTTCTCAAAATGCTATCCCAAAAGTTAGTCCGAAATCTCCATTACTCAAGCTTGTTCCACCTGACCCAAGCTTGTGCCGAGGGCAGACCAAAGAGGGCTTGAGCATCGTTCTTAAAAAGGGGAATATTGAAGCTGCCAAGGTAAATGCATGTTTTTCAATGTTTAATTTAAAGATAACTGGTTTTAAATTTAAATACTCCTTCATTTGGACTTCCCTTTGTATAACAGAAAGAGAAAGATATCCTTATAGCAGAGAGAGGCTAACTGCTAGTCTTGCTGTGGGCTCCTAATAAAGCAAATTCCATTACTGATGTGATTCAATGCTATTTTAGAAGACAGAAAACCTTTTTTTCATGGTAGACCACTGTTTAGTTGTTGGTGATTTCTAATAGGCCTCAGGATCCTGTCAGGAATTATTGTTCTTTATTTAAACTCACTCACTTAAGCTCTCTATACTGTTAAAAAGTATAAAAGCTTCACAGAACCCTACTCAATTTGTCTTTCTAGCTTTACAAAATTCAGATCTAAAGAAATAGATGGTATGTGAGGATAGAAATATTATCTTGACTGATTCCTTTACCACTTATTGACTTTTTGTTCCATACAAAATATTGTGAAGTCTTAAATGTTGTCTACCCCATTTTCAGACAGAGGTAATTGTCAACACTGTGGCAGAAGATCTTATATTGAACAAAGGGGCGATTTCAAACGCCATCTTCAGTGCAGCTGGAGTCAAACTTCAACAGCTGGTACACAGTCAGAAAACCAGTGGATCACCAGGTGAGATTGTTATTACAGATGGCTGCAAGCTGAAGAGCAAACAAGTTTTCCATGCAATTGCTCCAAGCTGGGACAATGGCCAGGGGACCTCTGAAAAGGTATAGTATTTTCCTTCAGTATAGAGCATTTTAAATGTCTTTCTGAATTACAGAAACTACTATATAATCTGGTTTATACTTTGTCTTTCAGACCCTATCTGGGATCTTTAAAGATTGCTTGGACTTGGCAGAGAAAGCTCGGTTGTCATCTATAACTTTCCCAGCTGTTGGTACCGGAAACTTGGGTTTTCCAAAAAATCTTGTTGCCACTTTGATGCTGGATAAATTCTTGGAGTTCAGCAGCCAGAGACAATCCAAGCATATTAAGAAGATTACAGTTGTTCTTTATCCTGGAGATGCACAGACTATTCAGGTAACAAAAACAAACAAAAAAAAGAATCAATGTAATGTTAGATTGTTAAGCACCAGCTTAGAATTTATTGAACATTATCAGTTGGTAAAGCTGATCATGTTGCTTTACCAACTGTGTTTTCTTTTGTTTTTTGTCTTTTGCTTCTAGACTTACCTTATTCCACTTGCAAGTGTTTTTTGGAGTTCATCATAAACATTCTCATGGATACTTGTGAATATACAAGGAATACTGTAGCATTTCTGTAAAGTATATGTCAAATTTACTTTGCAGGTATTCACGGATGAATTTAAGAAGAAGTTTCCCAGTGCCACAGGTCCTTCAGCTGCAGGTCCAGCGCCTGCAGATTCTTCACAAAGCACAGGTAGGCAATTTTTTTCCCAGTTTCATTTCAGTTTACATAACACAAAACTTGAGCATTTGTATAATTTCATTGTTCAATTGTTAAATTTGTTTGGTTTATGTTTACCAGCAGGCAAATTCTCTAAAGTTGTCTCCAGTTCAGGAACGCATGAAACTAAACTGGGAAACGTGACGATTCAGGTAGTAACAGGAGATATAACTAAGGAAACTACTGATGTCATCGTCAACTCTTCAAATGATAGTTTCACTCTCAAGTCAGGTAAATCATTTTATATGTGATATATGGTACAGGGTTTCTCCCAGTGTGTTATAAGCTTGGTGAACCATTAGGCTTTACTAGCCCCCCAACAAGGCTAAGCGTTGTTTATTTTACATGGGATTTTTTTGATATACCGGTGACAGTAGAGATGGATTAAGGTAGCTGAAGCATTGAATTGGATGCGAGGGGGTGCACACGGAAATAATAGCATTGACTTCACATGCTATTATTTTCAAATTATGATATCTGAATGTTCACCTCCGTATTTTTGTAACTTTTAACATTTTTTAACACAAAGTACAGTGGGCTGCTAGTGGGCTAGGCTTAGCAGGTTTTCTGGTAAAATCTTGTGGCATGCAAAACATGAATGGTCAGAATGTATGTATACTTTAAGCTGCTTAATTAATATAGATTTATTGGTAGAAATACATGTTTAGCATAGTAAAACAAGTAAATGTCAATGTACTTTCAAGTCTAGTTGCACTTACTAATTTAGAAGATGAAATAAAGATAAACATTGGTTGACAGCATCAAAACTTTCACTTCATCTACCTTCATAGGAGTATCAAAGGCAATTCTGGATGCAGCTGGTGTAGCTGTTTTAGAGGAATGCCAATATCTTGGTAAGAATATTAACTTTTGCTTTGTTATAACATGCATTCTTAATTTATGGTTAATTAGTTCTATAACTGGGTTGTGATTCTGATTAAAACACCCCTCCAGGTTCCCAGCCCAATCCAGGCATAATAATGACGGTACCAGGAAACCTAAAGTGCAAAAAGATTCTTCATCTTGTTGGACAGACGGACCCAGTGAAAATCCACAGGACTGTAAAGGAAGCACTCCAAATGTGTGTGAAGAACTCCTACACTTCTGTTTCGTTTCCTGCCATTGGTACAGGTGAGACTTACTCACAGATTACACAAATGTGCTAATTTCAAAAGGTTTTTTGCACCAGCCAAAATGAGCTCATCTTATGTTGCCTGCATGCACAGATCCTGCTTATTTCACTGCTAGGATTTAAATTCAACATAACTCTGATTTTAAAGATGTGGAGTTATTCTAGCGACCAATACAGGGATTTTCTGTTACACTGAAATTGATCATTTTCATGGTTTAGAATAAAACAAATTAAACAATCTCATTGCCCAGAGTTGTGCTCTGAAGTTGTGCTCTTCAATATTGCAAGGACATTGGGGGCAGTTTCACTGGATTGGCTGACCAGGGAGGTGGTCCTCCTATTCAAAAAGGGGGGCCGGAGGGAGTGCTCCAATTAAAGGGGGTCACACTTTTAAGCCTCCCTGGCAAGGTCTATTCGGGGGTTCTGGAGAGGAGGGTCCATCTGTCATACCTTGGATTCAGGTAGAATCCACTGGACCAGCTCTACCCCAGAGAAGGGACTCTACTTTTTTCCAGCTCAAGACTATGGCCTCAGATTTGGAGGCCTTGATCCGATTCACACTCAGCTTGGAATTGCTCCTGTGAAAGCAGTGGATCACAACCTGATAAAACAAATGGGACCGCAAAAAGCAGAGACGCGATCCTGAGGCCACAAAACAGATCCCCTCAATACCTTGGCTGTGCCTAGAAATTCTGTCCACAAAAGTAATGAACAGAATTGGTGACAAAGTGCAACCTGGGCAGAGTCCAACTCTCGCCGACTTACTGCTGGCAATGCGGACCAAGCTCTGATACCGGTCAAATACCTAACAGCCTGGTAGCCCATCCAGGGCCCATCCCTTCAGAGGGTTCCTTGAGGGACACAGTCAAAAGCCTTCTCCAAGTTCACAAAGCACACATAGACTGATGGGGCAAACTCCTATGCACCCTCCTAAGGGGTTAGGGAAGAGGTCCTGCCCCAAGTGGAGGGGTTTAAGTTTCTTTGGCTGCTGTTCACAAAATGAGGCAAACATGGAACATGAGATCATGATAGGTGGATTGGTGCTGCGTCTACAGTGAAGCTAGCATTGTACCGATCTGTTGTGGTGAGAGAGCCTAGACAAAAGGTGACGCTCTCGATGTTCTTACCTGGCATGAACCTTGGGTAAAGACTGGAATGGAACTTTTTGAGTTTGCATATTTGAACCATCAATCAGTTGTGTTCTCTCTTTCCAGGTCAAGGCAATGTACAGGCAAAACAGGTGGCAGACTCCATGTTGGATGCTGCCATTGATGTTTTGAGCCAAAACACCTCCAGCTCACTGACTTTAATCAGGATAGTAATTTTCCAGCAACCGATGCTAAAAGATTTCCACAACAGCATGCAAGAAAGGGAAGCCACTGATCCAAAGGACAAAGCTGGATTCTGGTCAAACATTGGCTCCAGGATAAAATGTAAGTATGGAGAGAATAATAGTTTCTGCCATCATAATAATCATCAGTCTTTTTATCTGAAATTCTGATTTTATTTTTTGTTTTTCCTGTAGCAATGTTTGTATCTGAAAGTGCTGAAAAAAAACAGGAAGGCGAGATGTTTGATATTGAGACTGTCAAAGTGGAGCCTGCTTTCTTCCATATCTGCGGTGCCTCACAGGCCAAAGTAGATGCAGCCAAGAAGAAGATAAATGACCTGATATCTGATGAACAATTCAGCACAGAGATAACAGACAACGACATCTTGAACTTGTCTTCTGCAGATTGTCAGCGCATTGTTGACATCCAGATGAAGATGAGTGTGAGCATCAAAAATGAAATCACTAATGGCCAAGCCTCTTTCATCATTGAAGGTCTCAGTAAAGATGTTCTTCGAGCCAGTCGAGAGATAGATAATATGCTGAAGAAAGTGAGAGGAGAGCAGGAACTGAAAAGGAAATTGGAGCTGGCTGCCACTGTGGCAGACTGGCAGTATCAACGATCTGGGCTTCAATATCAGAGTTTTGATCAGATGACCAACTATGAGCTTGAGCATGCATTGGAGAGGGCAACACCCAGTATAAAAATAACCATCCATGGCTCAGACTATACAGTCCAGATGCCTAAAGGACCAGCCACTGACAGCAAGGGAAATAACATGCAGATAAGACGAATTGACAAACTACAAGGTATTTGAGCCATATATTGGGTTTTTGTTTTACATAACCCAATATGTCTCCAGAGAATCTAAAAGTCTTACTAGATGTTACTGGATTTTTTTCTCCTACTTCTAAAAGTTTATTTCCAAAAGTGATTAAAGAAAAAGAACATTGTTTTTTCTTTCTCCATAGGTGACGATATTCCTGAGTTTTGGGATGTCATGCCAGCTGGTAAAACATGTCATGCTGTCCCCATCCAGGCTACATCATCAGAGTACACAGGCGTCCTCAAACTATTCAATGCCACATGTAATCGAGCTGTCACCAAGGTAATATTATTAGTTTTGATTTTTTTTTTTTATGTTGTGCTTCAGCATTCCAAGCACACAACATAAAAAGCTGAAGGCCTATGGTGTGTGTGCTAATTTGTCACCTGGAATTGATAAGTTATAATGTTGAGAATAAACTCAGTACCCAAGACTTCAAACCCAAGAACAGCAGTACCTTTGGCTCCTGGATGCTTTAGCAACCCTGGGCAGGTAGCCACTTGGCATCCCCCCATTGCTGCTATATGCTCACCTTGAAGGTAGGCCAACAGCAAAACAAAGAAACCACAGCTCCCATTCCTAAAGACGAACAGAGAGAGATGCAGAGCACAGAGGACTCCTTACCAATACCGGAACAGAGGAGGACTCAGGTGCAACCTTTCTGAGTCTTCCCCATCTCAGCCAAAAGCCCTTTGTGTATTAAATGCATTAAAATTTGGGTGTAAGACAGGCCCCCTCAACAGGAGTATTGTCATTCTGACATCATTTGGGCCTTCAAGAAATTGTTTCTTTAAATAAACATTATTTGTACATTCGGCAAAAGAGACAAGGTAATCCACAATTACAACAACAAAAAACTTGGATAATGTTCTAAAATAATGCACTATGCCCTTAGATTGAGAGGATCCAGAACCCTGCACTATGGAAGAGTCTTCAGATCAAAAAACAAGAGATGGAGGTGAGAAATAATCATCAGAACAATGAGAAACATCTCTTCCACGGCACCAGTGAAACCACCATCCCCATCATCAATGAATCTGGCTTCAACAGAAGCTATGCAGGAAAAAATGGTGAGACTTTCAGCGATTTCTTTGTCTTTAGGAGATGTCAGCAGAATCAGCAATGTTTAACCAAAAACATCTATGTAGTTTCATTATGGGTTTTGAAATCAAATTGAGTTTTAAGTGAGGCATTGCAGTGCTATTGCCCAAAGACCGCAGATATTCCTACAAGGAAAAGCCTAAGTAAATGTGGTCTAACTCAAGACCTTCATGCAGTACTAGGCTTATTTATTTACAGTGTACATAATTGTTTGATTTTGAACTATTTCTTTAGAGAAAAAAAAGTAATACTTCTACCTTCTGTAGCTATGCCAGAAATTTCACACCTACTGATCTGTTTTCAGCTACCTGTTATGGCAAAGGTTCCTACTTTGCCGTCAATGCCAGTTACTCTGCCAATGACACGTACTCCAGGCCCAATGCGAATGGAGAGAAGTTCATGTACGTCTGCAGAGTGCTGACAGGAGACCACGCCCTGGGACAGCAAAACATGATCGCTCCACCTTCCAAAGGAGGCTCTGGCGTTTACCTGTATGACAGTGTGGTGGACAACATGAACACCCCCAACATGTTTATAGTGTTTCATGACACCCAGGCCTATCCTGAGTATCTGATCACCTTCAAGTAGCAACACCCAGAAAATGTTAAATACAAATGCAACATCTAATAACCAAAGAAAATCAGATTTTCTTCCTGAAATACTTATTTTAACTCTCTTTTAGTTCACTTATTTAGTAGTTTGCGTTCTGGCCCATTTAGTGCCTTAAGTTGATGCCTTAATGTTTCACAAAAATTTGAAATCAGTAAACAATAAAATTAAGAGCTTCCAAAACATGTTGCTTCCTATGTACTGTTTACACTCTAAGATTCCTAGCATGGACCTGCTGTTTGGAAAACCATGTAATTGTAGAAGTTTAATGTTGATCATTTCTAAATTTAAAAATGAAAATAAACCTTAATGACTGTTTCCAGTAAAACTCAAGAATGTGTAAAGAACAAGCACAGGTGATTTCCATGTTCACTTTTCTAATACAGTTGAAATAATAAAGCACTCTTGCAACATATGTCCGGAGAAATGATTTTGTTAATCCTTGCTGACATAAAACAGAGAGTCTGTTTTACTGTCTTTTTAAAAGTGTGTCTCCTTTTTCTAGATCAATCAAATGGATTTTATTTGTATAGCACCTTTCAGCAACAAGGCATTCCAAAGTGCTTTTAATCATAAAAACACAAAAATACAAAGTCATATAATAACATAGTCAACATTACTTTTTGCACATCAGATTATTGATTAATGTTTCATGATTAGGTTCCAAAAGAAACTCTAAACAGGTGGGCTTTTAGTCTAGATTTGAAGGAACTCAGCGTTTCAGCTGTTTTCCAGTTTTCTAGAAGTTTGTTCCAGATTTGTGGTGCATAGATGCTGAATGCTGCTTCTCCTCGTTTGGTTCTGGTTCTTGGGATGCAAAGCAGATCAGAACCAGAAGACCTGAGAGGTCTGGAAGGTTGATACAACAATCTTTAATGTATTCCAGTGCTAATCCGTTCAGTGATTTATAAACTAACAGTATTTTAAAGTCTATTCTCTAAACTACATGGAGCCAGTGTAGGGACTTCAAAAATGGGGTGATGTGCTCTAACTTCTTGGTTTTAGTGAAAACGCAAGCAGCAGCATCTGGATCAGCTGCAGCTGGAGGATTGATTTTTTTAGGCAGACCTGTGAAGATGCTGTTGCAGTTATCAATACAACTGAAGATAAACACCTGGATGAGTTTCTCTAGATCTTGCTGAGACATTAGTTCTCTAATCCTAGTTCTTCAGGTGAAGGAAGGCCGACTTTGTAACTGTCTTTATGTGACTCTCAATGAGATAAGTATTATATCTGTAAGGCCTTTGGCTTTTATTCCTCTATAAAAATCATCTTCTTTCATCTTTTGTGTGTTGCTGATTGGCCGTACCCAAACATTTGTGTCCTCTACAACAACACATTATAACAGGGTAGCTTTGGGAGAGATGCAAGGATCTACTGCTCAGGTGTTGCATTTGATAAATTTCTTTAGCAGGGAAGGGAAGCTGGTCAAAGTTTAAACTACAGACAGGACAATCCTGGATGAAAACCTTTTAGAGGCTGCAGTAGACTTGATACCAGGGTGAAGGTTTGCTTGTGATTAGAATGACCT
The DNA here is from genome assembly GCA_903066825.1 of Alfaro cultratus. Taxonomy (NCBI): domain Eukaryota; kingdom Metazoa; phylum Chordata; class Actinopteri; order Cyprinodontiformes; family Poeciliidae; genus Alfaro; species Alfaro cultratus. The sequence goes on from CAEFZX010006899.1 coordinate 135,882, forward strand.
TAAACATATGTCCAGAGATACAATGGATGGTTTCAGTCAAACCATATATGCGTATCACGGCATCGTAAGATTACATAAATGCAATTTTAAATTTAATTTTTTATTATTTATACCTTAAAAACAGCAAAATTTACAAGAACATTTATTTTTATTTAATTTACAAAATATTCCAGTCAAAAAAGAGCTTCCATGAGAGTTTGTTGGTTTTATCTGGTCTGGAAATCTGTGATTCAGCATCAGATTCAGTTTTAAAGCGATACTAAGAAAATGCTTCTTTGGCTTCACCTGCAGGACACGTTTTGTTATTGCAGAAATCCTTCACTGAATTAATTTTGTATTTTATTTTGAAGCAAATCGTCAAACAGTCGCGAGGGCGACATAGGAAAATAACAAACCAGTAGATGGCGCTAATAAAACATTTTCTATTGGGGAGGGTATATTTCGTTGTGTTTGACTCACTAGGGATTACAATGTTCATTGTATTCTTTATTACACTGATTGTAGCATTTATTTGCGGTCATATGTGTGTTTTGGGATGACTAATCTAAAGTTTTGATTATTTACATCTTCACAGACAACATTGCAATGTTTGAGTTGTGTTGTCAAAACTAAAAGTAGACTATTTGGAAGATATTTTATTCAGAAGATAATTTCCTAAAGTTTGTTTATTTTAAGGTCTTCGATTTTACAGTTTTCAAAGAACAACTGTAAAACCTACTGCAATGTTGCTAATATTTACTCAAAGCAGACACTCGTGGTAATGTTTTGATGCATAAATTATTTCTGTAGAGTGAAATATGTATGAACAGCAGCATTTTGCTTGTGAAAAAGCATCAAACTTGGAAATTCATCAGTTACTAAACTGCGCATTGTGTCCATTGTAAAATTGAAAACGTGAAAATTTTTGAAGAAAACTTAAATCACGATTTTAGAAAAATTGTAGAAGACAGCAAAAACATTAATTATTTGCAGATAGCCTAAAGCTTTGTGATTCGCCTAAACTTTGAATGGAGTTTCTATCTTAAAATAGGCAGAAGTAGTTAGTTTTCAAAGGGTAATACTGCAGATTCTTTTTACATTTTCAATGCATTTCAATGGAGCAAAAACTGGCACAAAAAGCTTAATATTTTAAAAAGTTTAAGGAGTATTCAAACCAAAAGTCACAGTCGTAATGTCCTTAATGAGATGAATGTTTCTGATGGCTGAAATAGCACAACGTAAGATAAATAAGATAGATAAGATAAATATAAAATAGTCGGAATAATAATAAAAAGAAACTGGAAGGCAATTATCCTTCTTTGGCGCCACCTTCTGGTCACATTTTGTTATTGCAGAAATCCTTCACTGGATTATTTCTGTTTCATTTAGCAATAAATCCTCTGAAGGCCTCCACTTACATCCAAGTCAACACAGTTTCGTTCCTACTACCTTTTTGTATAACCTCTGCAGTTAATAATCAGTGAAGGTTTGTTGGGTTTTCCATTGTGTTTTAACAGGAATCCGGTTTTTCCAGGTGTGTCGCTCAGCAGGTGTGTCTACACCTTGCTTTTCGTCAGTTAAAAACACGGAAGTTTTGAGGCTGAGGGAGGTTCTCCTGCGGAGTGAGGCAGCACTTCATGCTGTCATCCAGTCTCCTGTGCATAAATCTGTCCAGACTCCGAACCTGAACGCTTTCTGAGCGGATCTTTTTGGTGAAATGTCATCCGCCGCGCAGACGCAGCCAGGCGGCACGGAGAGCCTGACGCCGTCCGCTGTCAACCACATCCTGATGGAGTTCCTGATTTACTTCGGCCGAGCCGTGGTGGTCTTCTACCCGGTGTACCTGACCGGGTACCTGGGCCTCAGCATCAGCTGGGTCCTGCTCTGCATGCTCATGTTCACCTGGTGGCAGAAGAACCGGCGGTGGAAGGACGTCCGGATCGATTCTGCGATCGATTTAGTGAATAACGAGGCGGATGTTGTCACCAGCGAACTGAAGAAGTCCTTACAGATGGCTTCATGGGTGAGGAGGAATCTAATGTTCATAACTGTAGAGGTTTAATGTCAGCAGATGGTTTAACTTTCCAGGCTGGGAGCAACATTCCTGACATTCTGCATGTCTGCAGTGGAGTTTTTACTCATTCAATGCACCAATGTAGGAAACAAATAACACAAGTTCAGGACTCCATGAATATTGTTTTTGTTCTTTATTTGCATGACCACCCAGGATCCTGACCCACGGATTGGTGCTCAGTTTTGTTGCAGGAGTTTTTCCTCTGCACATTTAACTGCGCCACACCCAGAAACGCAGTGACTCATGTAACTGGAGAGGAACAAAACTTGTTTCAGTGTGGGAGGAATGTGTGTGATCACATTCTGGGGTTGATCAGTAGATTGTAGCAAAGTGCTTACTGGTTTTAAAGTCAAAACACAGTATCCACCTGCAGAGCACAGTTTGTTTCTGACACATAAGATACAGAACAGGACTAGCGCCACTGGAAAAACAACTAAATCTGACATTTTCTCCAAATTCTACTGCAGCATATTGGAGCCACTGTAGATAGAAAAAATGAGTAGATTTCTGCCACCAAGTCAGAAATGTTTAGATTCATATCAGGAATGAATCTTCCAGAAAAACACAGAAATTTCTGAGTTCCAAAAGTTGAGAATTTGCAAGTTAAACAAATAAGAAATGTTTAGATTAATCTCATAAAATTTCTAGAAAAAATGTGGAAATTTCTGAGCTCCATAAGTCAAAAAAATTGCAAGAAAAGCACATCAGAAAATCAGAGATTAAACTCAGAAATTTTCTAGAAAATAACATGGAAAGTTTCAAAAGCTGCAACTCAGAATCTGACTCTGAAATTTCCACATTTTTTCCAGGAAATTTCTGAGATTAACTAAAACATTTCTGAGGTGTTTTTTTTTCACAAATCTACAACCTTTTCAGATCAGAATTTTTCACTTTTTCTAGAAAATTTCTGAAATTAATCTCAAATTCTGAGCTATTTTAGAAGATTTTGCTCCTATTTTCGATCTAATATGCCACTGCAGAATTCAAACTCCCTTTCTCCTTTTTCTTCTGACTTTAATTTCAAAATTTTGACTTTTTGCTCTACAAATTCTGACTCTTATCAAAATTTGGATAAAAAGAGTCCAATGCTCTAAATTTGGATTCTTGTTTTTTCTCAAAATTCAAACTTTAACCTCAGAATTTATTTTTTGTCCAATTTTTCTTTTTCTAAGAATTTTGTCTTTCACGATTTGAGATCAAAGTCAGAATTCTTGGAAAATTTTCAGAATTTGTTAATTGTTTTTTTTTTCAGTGGCCTTAAGTCTCTTCCATAAAAAGCATCAGAATATGATCTTTAATTTTGTTTCCAGTGTTGCTGCTTCAAAGAGGCCTTAAAACCCCAAACCAATGTTTTGTTTAATTACAGCAATGGAAAATTAGTACATTCTTTTAATCAGTTTACTCAGATTTCTTGTCTAATCCAGCATTACATCTGCATTGACTGTTTTCCTCCCAGATTTGATCACAAATCACTTTAAAAATCTTTCATTTGCTTCCTCTAAAGATTTACTTCACCGACGTTGAGAAAGTTCAGTGGGTAAACAAGGTACGGTTCTGATCATAAAAAAGTTATTCTCTGCTGTATTTGTTGGGTTCTTCTGTCAAGGTGATTGTTGAACCATTGGGTTCTGATTGGTTGTGCTTCGGGTTTGGTCACGCGATCAGGTGTTGGAGCAGGCTTGGCCCTTCTTCGGGATGTACATGGAGAAACTTCTGAGAGAAAACATCCAGGACAAAGTCAGGAAATCCAATTCCGCGCTCAAAATGTTCAAGTTTACCAAGATCCACATGGGAAACAAAGTGAGTCTGATTCGTAAGCAACTTTAATATAAAAATGAAAGTACATAAAACTCTGATTCTAGAGTTTTATGTATAAAACACACTTCAGATTGACTTTGAACTGTCCACTACTGTGTAGATAAGGAGTTGCACCTTGTTATTGCTTCTTTCTTTTTTTCTGCTGAAAGTTTAATTTTAAATCATGTGAAAAGTAGTGGTTTGCAATATTAACTTAAATGTTTTATCACAAAATTCTGTGGTAATTGTAATAACAATAAAAGTGTATGGTTGTGACTGCATTCAGAGTCACACAAACAAATACTGCTGTCAGTAAACCGCACATAGTAACTGCATTTAATCATATTTTTATATATTTTTATACCTACCTTGAATGAACAGTGGAAATAATATTAAAAATTACAATCCTGATTATACTGACATTTTTTATGCATTGCTTATTGAAATTTATCACAACTTGATAAATAAATTTCAATAAGATATTTATCATAATCAATACAATAAGCGTCCACCAGTAATCTACAAAAACACAAAATCTTACCAAGTATTTTTTGTCTAGTTTCTAGTGCAACTGTCTTGGTACACTTGAAATAAGACAAAAACTAACTACTAGTAACCTTTTCGCAAGAAGCGGAAGTGAGAGTTTAGTGCAACGCAAATAACGGTCCGACCGGAACACAGCGCGCTAAATGGTGAAAGATAATTTAACGAAGCTGCGACATGGATAATTTGCCTCGAGGAATTTTATACTCAAGGTTCTTGAGTCATTCAACGAATCATTACAGCACTTGTGGACGGTATTATAGTGTAATGAAGCCTGTACTGTCGTCTGACGATGACGCTCAAGGTTGTCAGTAATGTCCGCCATTTTATAGTATGTTAGCCTGTTTTAAGCCCCGACAGAGGTGATTTTACTCCTCAACGAGTAAAATCAGCTCTGTCCGTTCACTGCTGCGTCTCCAGTCCTGTCTGTTGTCAAGGTGAACACAGAGGTATTTCCTGCTTTTGTTTTGTTCAAGAATGAAACAAAGTAGATACAATTTTTTCATCTTTTTATCACAAACTATCAGAATTTGGAATCTGTGCTGTTACTTAAAATATTTTTAGAACCTGTGGAAAACAGATTATTTTATGATTTTTCTACATGTTAAACCCTAGAACTGAAAAATGTTGTACTTTGTTTTTAATATGGATGCACCGATCCTCATTTTTTACTTCCGATACTGTTTAGTGTCGACCGATACCGATCCAGTACAGAAACACACAGCTGAATTGACTTAAGATGTTAAACATAGATCAAAAGTTATCAATTATACATTTATTTGATAACTTTATACCAGTGCAGCAAATTTGGTCAAACATGTAAAAACAACACAACTCTAATTTGTTAAGTCAAGTATAATTAGGAGTATAACAGCCAATGCAAATTAAATTATAAAAGAAACTGAAACAGACAGAAACTCAAACATGTAAAAATAAACTGCAATAAACCTTTCAAATGGTTCATAAAGAGCAACTAGGAATTATAAATGTGATGTTACATAAATAATAAAGTGTTGGTTAAATCTGTATGGATCAGGTAAATTGTCACTGATAAGAATAGGTTCTTTTTTATACCGATAGATATTAATATTGGATTGGTGGATTTCTAGTTTTTAACATGCAAGCTAAACATAACTGGAGATGACTTTGTGCCTCTTTTTGACGTCGTTCAGCCTTTCAGGATCACTGGGATGAGAGCATACACGCATGAAGTGGACCAGAGGGAAGTGGTTCTGGATATGAACATCAAGTCAGTGAAATTAAACACATTTTAGTTTCAGAGTGAGCTCTGTAATCTCTAATCAGCTGCGTTTTCCTGCACAGTTACGACAGTGACGTGGACATCGACGCGAATGTGACTTCAGCCGTTATAGTTGGCATTAAAGGACTGAAGGTTGGTGTTCATGTTTCATTTCTGCTTCTCCTGCTTCTGTTAACTGCTGCTGTAAAAACCTCCTAACTCTTCCAGTTCCAAGGAATGCTCAGAGTCATCTTAGAGCCGTTGATTAGTGAGACGCCGCTGGTGGGAGGAGTCACTTTTTTCTTCATTCGCCGCCCTGTAAGTCCACACACACATATTTATGTGACTAGTAAAGAGCAGCTGTAAGGTCAGAACTCGTGTTTTTATCCTCAGACTCTGGAGATCAACTGGACCGGCATGACCAATTTGCTGGACAGTCCTGCGTTTAGGTCTGACTGATGAAGTCTTCTTATTCACTCACACCTGTTGAGGTTTAGACGTCCTCTTTAATCTGATCTGTCCTCTTTCCAGCTCCCTGTCTGAGGATGCCATTCTGGACATCATTGGGTCCCTCATGATTTTGCCAAACCGCATGTGCATTCCTCTGATTGACCAACTCAAAGTAGATCAGATGAGATTTCCTCTTCCTCGGGTGTGTATGAGATAAAACCTGAAGAGCTACTGACACTTTAAATCTGTCAAATTCGTCAAGAGTCTGAATGTCCTCAAAGGACCGATTGTGCCAGAATGTATTGATAAAATCCATTTAGAAACTGATAAAATATTAATAAATAGCTGTATCCTCATTCAATAAGAATCTCTTATACTAAATATTGAACATCTTCTCACATTGATCAGTTCCTCCAGGATTTTGCGCTCGTTTCTCTCTCTATATACTATATCTATATATATACGTAAATATATATATCTTGAAGGTTCTCCTTATGTGTTAATCTGGAGTTTAGAGGACAGGAGTTTAATCCATTAAGTTCAGATGTGAAACCTGACTGCTGCCCCCATCAGGGTGTGGTCAGGGTCCACGTGTTGGAGGCCAGGGACCTGGTGGCCAAGGACACCTACATGATGGGCATGGTGAAAGGCAAGTCGGACCCTTACGTCAAGCTCCGAGTCGGCAACCGAGAATTCAAAACCAAGACCATCAAAGAAAACTTGCATCCGAAATGGAATGAAGTTTATGAGGTCTGTAACAAAACTCTACACGCTTTGATTCATTTGATGATTTTGAGGAATTATGCCGTCATTCCAGCTGTACTAAAATGTACACGACTAATTTGCATTTTCCTTTATGTGTGTGCTTTGTTAAACGGTCGCCCACTCTAATTTGCTCACCTCTGCACCCATTAGGATCTGAAGCTTAATTACAATCACACATTTCTTTCTTTAAGAAATTTACTCAACTTTATAGTCTCTGAAATTATGAACAGAAAAACCTTTTCTTTGCAGTTTGTTGTTCACGAGGCGCCTGGACAAGAGCTGGAGATGGAGCTATATGACGAGGACAGAGATGAAGATGATTTTCTGGGAAAGTAAGAGCTAGTCTTACAGAAGTGTGTTGCTGGATACGGTTTTGAATACTATGCTGTTATAAATATTATCATATTTGTAGAAACACCTCCATGTTTTTAACATGGATATTTTGTGATTAAGATTACAGCAAGACATCTGTTAAAATTTCTTAATCTCAGTGGTGTGGAACGAAAGCGAAGGAGGCAGTTAATGCAACGCGTGTGTTTATATCCTGGACCTGATTTTATTTTTGCATGTGTTGCCATGGTTACGTGGCATGTAGGTTTTCATGACTCACGATGTCATGCCACATAGGAGTCTGGTTTTGGTTATGAATAACTGCAACATAGTCAATGAACGCAGCATAAAAGCAACCAGAGTTGAAATGTTGACAGAAATCTTCGGGAACCTGTAATTCCAAGGTTCCTTCTACAGAATTCTGAATAAACTAGGAGGAAGAATCATATGATGCATGTAAAAGCAATATTAAGGTTATTGGGGTACAAAAATATGTCTTTTGCTTTCCTTGATCATGTGTGTGATTTTATACTTCTGTCATGTTCGAAATAAAGAAATGTTTCTCTACTTTAGATGTAATCTGGATTTTGGAGAAGTGAAACGGGAGAAAGAAATAGATCAGGTGAGAAAATCCAGAATAAAGTTGGTACACTGCAAAAATACTAAATCTTACAAAGTATTTTTTTCTGGCTCCTGCTGCAGATATAGTTGTAAACAAATATCTTTGTAAAGCAAAACTAACTTACAAGTAACTTTTCCTCAACATATGTTTTACGTCAATAATTCCTTAATAATGATTTAAAAAGTATGGGTTACATTGGCAGATTATTTCCTTTATCGGATGGAAAAAATGTCGTCATTGGTAATAATCTGCCAATGGCACAAGTATTTTTTAAAGTCAATATTAGACATGAACAATTATCAGAAATTTCTGAATTTTCTTTTAAATTAAACATTGAATGTGTTTCATTATGCAAAAAAATATTTTTTTTTGACTCATCGCCGTTAACTAAATTTGTTTGTATTGTAATTAATGCATCAGGCTTTTACGTCATAACTAAATGTATCCATTTTGTAACCATGATGAAAACATTATATGATTCTTCAAAAGCATTTATTGCTTTTACCAATTTAAAAATTATATGTCTTTAAATGCAGTAAGTTGTTGAGGAAAATATTTTAAAAAATGAGACATTTGGCATCAATTATAGAATTATGAACTTAAAACAAGCTTATATTTTGCTGAAGAGTTGTTTGTAGACCAAATATAAAACTTTTTTGCAGTGTAGCAATCCAAAGGTTTATGCATTTAAATTTTAAACTGTTTATTTTAACCACCGGTCGTTTTGTTGAAGTGGTTTCCTCTGGAAAGCATTCCTCATGGAGACATTCACCTGAAGCTGCAGTGGTTCGCTCTGAGCACCGAACCCTCTCTGCTGAAAGAGGTACGGCAGCCTGGCAGGGACATTTCTGTCAGATTAGGGCTCACTCGTTAACACCAAGGCTGTGAGTAACGTCCCGTCTTTTGTCCAGTCCAACGCCGGCCTGTCCTGCGCGATGCTTGCTGTTTATCTGGACAACGCTTCCAACCTTCCAGTAAGACGCCTGGATCTGATTCAGCTCATAATTTATGACAGTAAGTAGAGTTTTTACAAGTTTTTTTTATGTTGCCTACAGAAAGACCATAAGGAGTTAACCGTACACCAAAAACATGGGAAACACAGCAAAGAGGCCCGGGTAAGACCAAAGCTTCATCTCATTCTGCTTCTGATTACAATTTAGTGCTGATGTTTTCAAAGATAAAGTATTTCCTTATTTGTAAAATTGATACCAAAGTTTAACTTCATAAAATGCTCATTTAAACGTTTAAATACTTTCTGGTGTAGAAGTTTTCATAAAATTACTAATTCTTTGTCATATTAAGATAATATATCTATCTATCATTATATATTTTTTTTTCTCGTAAAAGGAGTTTATCCTTGTATTAATTCGACTCTAATCTGATAATATTGAGACTTGTTTTATTTTTACTTTTTTCTTGTAATAAAATAACGTTTCTCATATTATTCTGAATTTATTCTTGAATATGATTTTTTTGTATAACTGCGATATTACGACTTGCCTCATAGTTTTACAACTTTAAATTCTGAATTTGTTTGTACCATTTTATTCTTGTAATAGTTTAACTTTTTTTGTATTATGACTTTATTTTTGAAGTACAAATTAATTGTTGTAATATTATGACTTTTTATCGTATTATTCTGACTTTATTCTTGTGAAATTCTGACTTTTTGTCATGTGACTTTATTCTTGTAATATTTTGACTGTTCTAATTAATTATTTTTTGTTAACCTGGCCTCTGGCATCATTAGAACCTCTGATTTCAAGGTGAACTAAGTTATTTTTTTGGATTGTAGGAAATATAATTATTTGCTGTTTTATTTTTATTAGAATATTTTTTTACAAACTGTTGAAAACAGTCTTTACACAGTTTGTAAAGACAACTGAAAACGCTTCTGGCTTTCTCATGTTTTTACCTGTGTTGCCATGGTTACGCTTGTTTATCTGTTAGCGACTCCACCTCATAATGAAGTGAGGCTTAGTCATGCAGGTTGAAGGACTGCCTCACTTCTCAGTGAATTATCTGAAAACTTTCCAGTGTTTTGTGCCAGAGGTCGTGGGGTCAACCCTTCGAAGCGGGATTCGACCTCGGCGTTGTGATGTTTGGCCCAACGGCTCGGGCAGAACAGATCGTTTCTGCATTAGTGCCGCCGCGCACAGCTGGTTTTTCCTGTTGGCTGGGTACTTAATCAGCTGATCTGAAGGGAGTTCAGTTTATTTTTAGCTGTTTTCTGGGTGAAAACAGCTACAAAAAAATCAGTTTTTCTGTAGAATTGCAAGACTGTAGATTTATTTTGTTTATTAAATTTTCCATTTAATTTTATACATTACTCAGTTGAAAGTTGTTGGGGTTTTTTGTTGGAAAATTAGTATTTTTACTTTTGCTTCAGTGAATGACAACAAACATGTTTTAACCAAAAATTCACCAGACAAAGATGCACACCTGCAGTTGTTGTTGAAGTTCACTAACTTTATGTTGAAAGAAAAAATGGTTTTATTTTCTAATCATGTTATTTAAATTAGTTATTTTCATTTTGACCTTTTAAAATACTAACATTTTTCACATAACTTTATATTTTAGTCCATCTGATGATGTAATTATTAAATATTGATCAGTTACTCTTACTTGAGTAATTTCTGATATTTCACTCACTCCAAGTATCTTTGGTGATTGAAGAAAATAAATTTCACCAGACACACACCTGCAGTTTTTATTGGTCCGTAAACTTTACAGAGGCTGCAGTAACTGCTGAGCGCCCTCTGCTGGACAGACCAGGGACTTACAACACAATAATTGCTTGTTTTGATTTTTCTGGAATGCTAAAAATTAAATTTAACCAGCAGCAGCGTTCCAGAGGGATGATCTTTGGAGTAAATGCCTGGTGTTGGGAGGCGTGGCTGTGCTGGGGAATTTACCGACTTCTTCTCTGGTTTGTTTTCAGCTCACGAAGAAGAATGTGGGTCCCAACTCTTTCGTGGAATTTGCTCTTGATAAGGATGTTCAGAAGAGCAAAGTAGGAATCACCACACATTTTCTAATTATCTTATCTATTTATAAATGTTTTATGTTTGCTGTTGGTGTTTAATTGTTTTCCAACCTGCCATTTTGTTTTTACAGGTTGCATATTTGAGTAAAGACCCAGTGTGGGAGCAGGGCTTCAACTTCTTTGTGCAGAATGTAAAAACTCAGCAGCTCACACTTCAGGTCAGTCAGGAAACACACAGGAGCTGCTGGCATGCTGGGAAAATCACTTCACTTCCCTACAGAGTTCTGCTGTTGTTCGTTTTTTTTTTTTTTGGCCCACTTACATATTTGAAATCATCAACCACAGATTAAATAAAAAAGGAAAATTTTAAAAATCTGTTAAATGCTAATATAAAAGGTTATATTAGCATATTGAGGCCATTGTAGATAGGGGGAGAAAAAGAGTACATTTCCACCAAAACATCTCAGAAATCTTTTAGGGAAAAACACAGAAATGTTTGATTTTCAGAAGAGTAAAATTTTTAACTTTTGAAACTCAGAAAATTTCCAAGTTTTGTTTTCCTTGAAAATTTCTGAAGTCAAACTCAACATTTTAGAGTTTTTTTCTAGTATATTTTCCACTTTTAAAACTTTGAAAATTTCCCACTTTTGGAATTGATATTTCTGATCAATCTCAAAATGTCAGCGTTTTTTGTAAAACATTTCCAATTTTTCAAATTCAGAAAATTTCCAGAAGTAAAAAATTTTCAACTGTTGAAACTTTTACATTTCCTTTTTTTTCTCTGAAATTTCAGACATTAACCTAAAAATTAGTCTTTCTTTTCAGAAAATGTTCAGCTTTTCAAATTCTGAAATTTCTTTATTTTCTAGAACATTTCTGAAATTACCTCCAAATTTCTGAATTTTTTGGCGTAAATTTCCTCCCTTTATTCTACAACGGCCCTAAGGCAACTTCCATACATCTGACACACGAGCAACAAGCGAAGCTGCTTCTCTCGACCCACATGAGATTATTTATGCTTCAAAAAACGGACGCTGGAAAAGACCATCGTTGTGCAAAAGCAGTTCTGGGCCAATGTAGCATCTCAATGCTAAACATATAAGAAAATGATCAGTTTATCAAAAAAAATCAACCAATTTAATTTAACGTATTAATTAATAACTTTCATTCCTGCTTGGTTTAGGTCAAAGAGCAAGAGAAGAAATCTGTTCTCGGTTCTCTCAACATTCCCATCCAACGCCTCTTCACCATCTCCTCCATGTGTCTGGACCAGAACTTCCTGCTGGAGCGCTCCGGACCCAACAGCCAGATCAAACTGAAGGTCACTCTCATGGTGAGTTTTTTATGTTTTTTCCAGAAAGTTTTTTTTCTAGCAATTTTAGACTTTTAGCACACAGATATTTCCAACTTTTTCTTGGAAATTTCTGACATTAATCTAAAAAAAAAAAAAGTGATTTTTTTTTTTCTAATAAATGTTTGACTTTTCAAACTCAGAAATATTCAAAAAAAAATTCCAGAGAACTGCTGAGATTAAATTCAAGATTTATGGTTTTTTCTAGCAATTTTTTTGACATTTCGATATCAGAAAGTTAACATTTTTTCTTGAAAATTTAAGGTTTTTTAAAAATGCTTTACTTTTCAAAGTAATAAATTTCCAAGTTTGTTTTGAAAATTTCTGAGATTAATCTCTAAATGTCTGAGCTTTTTTCTAGCACAATTTCAGAAAATTTTCAGAATTTATTGGTTGGAATTTATTTATTTATTTATTTTTATTCCTACCAACAATATGCCGCCATAATTACATTTTTAATTAGGATGAGAAACGAACATCATCTCAAGAACAGATTAAATACACCATCAGTTTTTGCAAAAGAAACATTATATGGCAGTGATGTATGTTTTTCTGTCAATGTGACAAGTCTGTAATAAAAAGAGATAAATCTTCGTCTGAGGCGCCTTTGACTAGATCCATCTGTGACAAATCCAAAATCAACTGTTGAAAAAACAGAATGTTAAAATCCAGTTACTTAAAATGCAAACACAAATAAAGATGTTTAACTGATTACAGATTCTTACCAAGGAACGGCCACCGCCTAAAATCCCCGTCAGTTCTCCATCAAACGTCAAACATCAGAACCAGCAGGTGAAAGCAGGAGGAAACGCCACTGCCGCCACGGCTAATGCCTCCACCGTCGCTGCCGCCAAAGCTACTGCCTCCGCTGCCGCCAAAGCTACTGCCCCCACCGCCGCCAAAGCTACTGCCTCCGCCGCTGCCACGGCTACTGCCTCCACCGCTGCCGTCGCCAAAGCTACTGCCCCCGCCGCTGCCGCTGCCCCCGCAGCCGCTGCCACGGCCTCCACCTCCACCGCCGCCACATCGGTTCCCTCCAGCGGTGCGCCTGCAGCTTCGTCTCCGGGTCTGCCGGGAGCCCCGCTGGACGGGACGAAGAAGGCAGCTTCACCTCAGCCGCGACGCAACTCCTTCCTGGCTTCTGAAACCAGCAAGCCCTCCAACCTAAACATGCGTCGGTACGATTCCCACAGCCTGCTGTCGGAGAACTCCATCGCCTCGTCGCGCTTCGACCTCACAGACGGAGTGTCCTTTCCACAGTGAGTGGAGACGATTTTCTCCTTCTGAAACCTGTAATGCCGGCCTGGTGCGGTGCTACGACAGCACATTAGATAGGGAAAAATAACATTTCTGCCAAAAAACAGAGAAATTTTGAGATAAATCTAAGAAATTTCCTAGAAAAAACAAGGACATTTCTGAGTTTCACAAGTTACAAATTTTCAGATTTTTAAAATTTTCCAAAAGTCCCAAATTTTAAATTTTTGGAAAATGTCTGACTCTCAAAAGTCAAAAAGCTCCAAATGTAAGAATTACAAAAAGTCCAAAATGTTTGACTTTTGGAACTCAGAAATGTTCTAGAAAAACAAACGTGGAAAACTCTGAGATTGATTCAAATAATTCTGAACTTCTCTTAGCAAATTTTCAAACTCAAAACTCTTGTTTTTCTTAGGAAATTTGAGAGATTTTGGCAGAAATTTCCTCTGTAGGAAGATGTAAAAACTTTTTGTTATTTTTTAACCCTTTCAGGGCCATCAGGGACCATCAGGGCTCTTTTGGGGAGATCAACCTGACTGTTCGCTATGCTACCATGAGGAACAAACTCATGGTCCTGGTTCATTCCTGCAGGTTTGTTACAGCATTCATCCTTTTATGATTCTCCAGCATCAACATCATTTATTGATATTATTGACCTTTTGCACTTAATCACGTTGAGGCGCCATGATGGATGTCGGAACAGAGCGACATCCATTGGTTGTTTTGACGTCCGTCATGGGCAGAGAGTCGATACAAACCCTCAGAATTTGAAAATGTGCAAAACCAGAATTAAAAACTGTAACGTTTCCCTGCAGAAACCTGTTTCCCTGCAGCGACAGCGGCACAGACTCCTACGTCCGCATATATCTCCTCCCAGACAACTCCTGGAGACACCGCAAGAAGACGCACGTCAAGAAGAAGACAGTCAAGCCTGTTTTTGAAGAAAAGTAAGGCAACTCAGTTATCCTGTGAAGCACAGAAGAATAATCTGAAACACTGGAAAATCATGAAGATTCTCCTTTTTTTAAAATACAGGTTTGAGTTTGATGTGCCGCTTGAAGAAGCTCAAATCAGGCAGTTGGACGTATCTGTCAAAAATAACAAGATGTTCCGTAAAAGGGAGAGAACAGACATTGGAATGGTACTTTGAATTTGGTTTACAAATGAATAATTCATAACCTAATAGCTTAAATTTTGGCACATCTTTCTTTGTTTTTGCATTTTGAGCAAATGGATTTTAACATTCTGCTTTTTTCAACAGTTGATGTTGGATCTCTCACAGATCGATCTAGTTAAAGGCACCTCAGACTGGTACGAGCAAAATTTATCTTTACTCACATGTTGCGTCAACAGAAAAACATACAATAATGTCATTTAATGTAGTTTCTATTGCAGAATTTATCCTAAAACTGAAATTAGGAGGTTGATTTCTCCTTCTGTAACCAGCTTTAGATTACGACCAGGATCATTGCAAATAGAAAAAAATTAAGAAAAATTTATTTAAATAAAGTCAATTTCCACCAGTAAACTCAGAAATTTTCTAAGAAAAAACTTGAAAGTTTCTGTTTCAAAAGTAAAATATTTTGCTTAAAAATGTTCTGAAATTTTGAGACTAATCTTAAATTTTCCAGAAAAGCCCCCCAAACATATCGGAGTTTAAAAGTTAATGGAAAAACATCAGAAATTTTTAGATTAATCTCAGAAATCATCTAGAAAAATTTGTAAATTTCTAAGTTGGAAATTTTCAAGTTTTTTTCTAGAATAATTCTGAGATTAAGCTCAAAATTTTCCAAGTTTTCTTTAAAAATTTGCTGAAATTAATTTGAATTTCTGAAGGATTTTTTGTCACTAATTTTCAGCTTTTGTAGCTAATAAATGTTTTAGAAAATGTTTTAGATTAATTTATCCAATATTTTTAGATTAACCTCAAACTTTGAGTTTTTTCTAGCAAATCTTTGACTCTTCAAAACTGAACATTTTTATAGAAAATTTCTGAGATGAATCTCAAAATTTCAGATTTTTACTTCTTGCAATTTTTCAACTTTTGGAGGTCAGAAATTTCCAACAGTTTTTCTAAAAATCTTTAGATTAATCTCAAAATTTCAGTTTTTTTTCTGTTTTTGCTGAAATGTGCTAATTACTCATTTTTGTTTTTTAACATAGACATAAGATACAAGATACAACTGGATGAAAATATCTTCTAATATTTTGAATATTTTTAGATTTAATTCCCATAATTTTGAACAACGTTCTCCCTCTGCTGTGCCCTGATTGATGGTTTGGTTGCTCTACAGAAACAATAAACCTATTTTTGTCCATAATGACATGTTATTTTTCTTTCTTTTTAAGGTTTGAACTTACAATACCTGGACTGTCGAGATCGACGATTCAGAGTCACTTTTAGAGGAAGTGATTCCTTTCCAGCAGCTTCTAAAACTCTTATTTTGAAACTCTGTTGAGGCGACGTCTCTTCCCTGAATGTTGCAGCGCCAAATGAATGTGCAAATATTTTGTTCTGTAATATGAGCACTGTGGGCTCATATTACATATTATTGATAAAGCTGTTTGTATTATTTTTTTGAAAATATATTTTAAAATGCTGATTTATTCCACAGAGACCAAAAGATTTATTTTTTTCACTTCATCTGTGCTGGAGTTGGAAATAATCCAAATCAGAAACAACTTAAAAATGCAAATATTTGTTGCACTGCAGTCAAGAAAATCATTTTAAATTGAGGAGATAAAAAATAATAATAATAATTTAAAAGTGTCCATGCATCCGGGTCGTTTTTCTGAAGCTTTGGGTAGAAAACTGTCAGAGCGAATCACACAAGGAGCTGAGAGATTTTAATGTTTTAGAAAGTTTTTAATCATGTCTTCTTTTTCTTTAAAGTTTTACCACAAACCACATTTCTTGTTTAATAATTTCTGTCATCCAAGTGTTTCACTTTAACACATTTTGACATTATAGAGTTCCAAAATTCAATTTTATTAAACAGAAAAGTCACATTTATTGGTTGAAAACATCCACTTTGTGGCTAACGACTGATTCAGAATAAATACCATAAATCATTTTAGGATTTCTCTGAGAAATTTATGCACTAATTTCTTTTTAAAGTTTTTCTTAAATTTTTAAGTTACAAAGGAGAATTGTTTCCATGTTTGTTGGTGAAGGAAAACGGAATTTTGTTTTCAGATATTTATTAGATAATAAACCTATTAAAAAAAAGACACAGTGTGGAATTATTTGTTTTTACTGTAAAGTTATGACTCGGCATGTTAAAGTTCATGAAATAAAAAGTGACATTTTTAAAAGATGAGTGATATTTTTATACGATGTTGAATCAGGGTGATAGATGGAACATAAATATTGCTGAGAAAACATTCAGAAATTTGACATTAACCTCCATAAAATATATTTTAAAAAACTTTTCGAAATCAAAAACATCAGTTTGAAAAGTTTAATATTTGTGAGAAAAAAAAGAAAAAGATTTTGTGATTAATTTAAATTCCAAATTTTTCTCACAAATTTTTAGCTTTAAAAACTTCCACATTTTTTCCTCAAACTTCTGATATTAATCTCTTTTTTTTTAGTTTATCGGTGGAAATTTGCTCCTCCTATTAGAACCATCATAGGTAGGAAGAAAGGAGTAAAGGGTAAAATATCTGAAACTTTGAGATTAATCTCAGGAAATGTTCTAGAAAAAGATAAAGGAAATCTTTTAGGTCCAAAAGTTGAAAGTCAGAACATTTTCAGAAGTAAAAAAATGTTTTACTTTTTAAACTCTATTTTTCATTTAGAAAATTTTCGAATTTAATCTCAAATTTTCTGTTTTTGGGTGGAAATTTACTTCTTTTTTTCTCCTTCTAACGATACGTGTTGTCCTCTACAGTCTCTTTTAATGTAGACCCACAAAAAGGGGGAATATTATTGAAAAGCCAATTTATTTCAGTAACTCCATCATATAGATTAGACAAAAACTTACAATTAATGCAAACAGGATATTTAAAGTTAGAATATTAAAACAGACCAATAAAAATTTTAAAATCAGAAATGATTTTTAATTTATTTTATTTTGTTTTATCACATTCTCTAAAAAAAAATAACGGAACGGAAACGGAATTTAAATATGGGTGCAATGTAAACAGGAACGTTTGAAGTTGAGTCAAGTTTCTCTTACATCGTTTTTTAAAGCCATCACGCACCTTTTGGCTGGAAAATGTGTCTTAAATCGACCCAGTTGGTTCAGGAAGATGTGAGGTTCCGTTTTATTTTTTTATTTGTAAAGAAGGACAGAAAAGGCTTTAAAAAGCCGTTTATCGGTGGGAGAAATGCATCTGTGCTCATAAATCTCAGTCCCCGCTGCGCTCAGGTGTTTCCGCGTCGCCTAGCAACCGCCCTGGCAACGGAATTAATGTTTCTGTTGATCGCAGAAAGTTTTTAACCACGATGAGTGTAAAAAGGAAGAAACCCGATTTTGCAGATAACCCAGATGTGTATGTACACGCCCCGGATGTCCAGGTAAGCGGGAGAAAACTGGAGTATTTAGAAAATGTTTCTTTTTTGTCAAGTTTATGCGATTCTGACGCTAAACAAGCAGCCTGGCGTTATCTTTAATATTACATATCTTTGCTATGTTTTTGTAATTTGTTGTATAATTTTATTTTATTTTTTTCCACTAACATCCATTGTTTAGTCCGGCAGCCAGGAGCCGTGGATTGAAGCAAAACCTTCATTTTCTCTGTTTGAAGACTCGGATGAAACGACCGAAGCAACAGCAGCAGCTCCGGAAAGTAAATAAAATATATCTATAATTCCTGTGGCTTTAGATGAAATTGTTGGTGCATTTAGCGACACTGTTTGGCTGCAGGATATGGAGCTGACAGCAGACCCACCGGAACCACCAGCAAAACTGGAATTGGGCTTTACCGCAAACCGACACCGATGAGGCAGCGCAGCGCCAGGGCGACCCGGGCGGATCAGAGGGAGCAGGACCGGAAACTGACAGAAAGTGTCGTGGAAACGTTGGGGTGAGTTTCCATCAGGCTCCCATCAAAACATGTCCGGGTATTTCTACTCCTTCCAGCATACGGAAGAGGATTACAACGATTAAGATTATTTATTATGATGGGAAACGTAATGTTGAGATTTTTCTAAGATTTCTGACTTTTATTTCAAAATTCTGATATTTTTTCCTTCAGGATTTTGAATTTTTCTCAGAATTCAAACTTTAATCTCGGAATAAATTTTTTCCTAGAATTCCAAATTTAATTCTAGAATTAGTATTTTAATCTCATAATATTATTTCTCAGAATTTTGACTTTTTCTGTAGATTCCAACTTTAATCTCAGATTTATTGTTCTCTGACTTTCTTTCTTAACATTTTGACGTTTTTCTCAGAATTCTGACTTTAATCTCAAAATTCGGACTTTAATCTCAGATTAAATTTTTCTAAGAATTTTGTGTTTTTTTTCCTCAGAATTCATGTTTTTTAAAAATTTCAATTTTAGAATTCCGAGATTATAGTCTGAATTATGAGGAAAAAAAGTCAGAAATCTGAGATTAAAATACTGATTCTATTTCTGTTAAAATCCAAATAAATATCCAAATATGTCAGTTAAGAAGTTAGCAAATGAAAATAATCACCAAGCTGTTCCTTCCTTTCTATTGAATTTCTAAATCTGTGCCTAATCCAAAACTGAAAGCCCCACATTTATTTGGTAGATTTTCATTTAAAGACTCTATTTGCTTGATGGTGTAGAAACAATTTAAGCAATTCTAAATCTAAGGAAAAAAAGTTGCATTTAACTTTTTCAGTGGCCTTAATCCTCTTCCGTAGCATTTCTATTATATAAAAAGGTAAGTACACTTCCTGCTTGTGAAATATGCCAGTAATTAAATCGTGTTGTCTGATTTCAGCCAGCGGGTTGCTGAGGGTGGCGCCACAGAAACTGGACCCTTCAGATTTACAGACGATGCCAAAAAGAAATTGGTAAAATAAATAAACAAATAAATAAAATATATATATACATGCTCCTTAAACATGCAAATATATCAGTGTACCTGCTCTGCTTGTGCCAACAGCAGAAAAAATACTGATCTAACATCTGCAGTCTTCCTTATCGCTGCTCTTCAGCCAATCAGCATCAAGGGAAGTGAAGGCTGCTCCTGGATTGGCTGACTTATAAACATCAGCCAATCAAGGAGCGTTGTGATCAAAGCTACTTACTTTGGATATAACAAATTTTCTGAAGGATAAATTGTCCCGGATAAATGATGACATTGTTGTTTTGACACTATTTTAAGGCAGAATGATGGAGAGAAGACATAAAACGACAAAAACCTGCTAATTCAACTGGCAGATTATTTCACTTGTAAAAAGATATATTTCCCTTGTTATTAATGAAATAATCTACCAATACTTTTTTGTCAATATTAAGGAATTTTTTACTTAAAATTGCCCTTATATTTTGCTGAACAGTTACTTAAGTCAGTTTTGTCTTTTTTCATTTGCGCTAGAAGCTAAATCTACAAAGGTCAGACTTTGTGTTTTTGCAGTGTAGTTGAGACTAACCACATCTGTTTTTGTCATCCAATTTTGATATAAATCATGCAAATGAAAATTATTGAGCTTGGTTTAATCTATCATGCGATTTATTTTTATTCTCATTAAACAAGCATCTTATATAAACTAAAATAACTCTTCCTGAGGAGTTCACTGTGTGCCGCCTGAAAGCGTCTTCCTGCTCCTGAACGCTGCGTTGTGTCCTGCCAGATGTTTGACTACTACATCCAGAGGGGCATCGGCCTGGTGAACCTGGCGCGTCTGCAGAACTCCTGGATGGACAACATCCACGCGCTGATCCCCTCCAAGCTGAGGCGCCTGAGCACATCGCTGGAGTTGCTGGATGACGAGACCAAGGAGGAATATCTGCAAAGCATCAGGGCTGCAATCCGTATGAACCCAATTATTTATATAACAAATGACAGAGGTTCATTGATCCTCTCGGATTCATATGGACTAAATGGATGAATGTGTTTTGATTATAATCCATTAAGAAAAATCATGATTTTGTTTTTAAGTAATGATTCAATGTCTGCTGTGTTTGACTGCAGTAACGAAAACACTCCAAGATCAGAGTGGAAAGGAGGCGGGCGCCGAGGAGGAGCTGCCCTCTCACAGACTGGAGTCAGTCTGTTTAACCTTCTCATCAAATATTTAGTTTGGAGCTAAATACTTAGAAAGAAAGTGGAATATTTATCTTAGCTTACAAAATGCTAAGCAACTTGACCTTGACTGCTTTCTGTTGCATTCAAACAACAAGAACAAACTGAAAACATTAGAAATGTGGTGATATTTGTATGAAAATGGAAGTATTTTCTTGACCGTCCCTCTCTTGTCGTTCCCTGTCAGGATGAAAGTAGTGCCGAAGCCGTGGAATCGATCATTTATCCAAGCGAGGAGGAAGATCAGCCTAAACCTTCACTGCGTCACCCGGCCTTTGCTGCAAATGGTGCTTCTGTGGTATGACTTGTACAAGTAGGTACAACAGAAGCTTTCAGACTGAAAGCACAAACAGGATGCAGATATTCATGTAATATCTCTTACAGTTATCTGTATGTGTTTTAAACTCTATACAGTGGTGTTTTTGTGTAAATGAAGCACAGTTTTCTTAAAAAAACAACACAAAATCTACCAGGTTTTGTGTTGGAGGTGGTGGCCCTTAGCATGCCACCGCAGATTCTGTGTAATCGGCGCTTTCTTCAACAATCTGCTTTCAGAGACGTCCGACTGATCGACGTGGCAGTGATCTGCTTCAATAAGAAGTTCATGGAGCTGTCTGAGTTTCAGCAGGTTGTTGCTAAACATGTCGAGTCCTCCCAAGGTTTCCTCCTGGAACAGTAAGCAAGACGTCCCTCTGACACAAAGTTAGAAAACTGAAGTAAATCACAGTGATTTCAAACACAAGGAAGAATGCAGCAAAACTCCATGTTTATCCCTTATGTGGCCTCATCCGGCCCGCCATGGATTCTTATGTGTTAGGTAGCTTTGTGCTTAACTGCTGTGTTATCAATCAAATCAAAGCAGTTTTTCACCTGCATACGACCAAATTACACCAATCAGTCCCTTCAATTATTCATAGAAATTTCCAAGGTTTTTCTAAAAAATTTTTGACATTCTGTTTTTTCTTACAAATTTTTGACTTTTCAGATTCTTTTTGAGATTAAGGTCAGAAATGTTCAAAAACAAAAACTTGAACATTTCTGAGTTTGAAAAAATGTAAATTTGCAAAAAGAATTAGACATTTTGAGAATAATCTCAGAAATTTTCTAGGAAAAAACCTTGGAAATTTCAATTTGAAACTCAGAAAAAGTTTAAATTAAAATGTGTTTGTTTTTTGTAGAAAATTTCAGTGATTCAATTTTTTCTTCCAAATTTTTGAGAGTAATTTTAGCAATTTAAAAAAAAAAAAAAAAAAACGTGTAAATTTCTGAGTTTGAAAACATCCAAACATCTGCATGTTTGGTTTTAAACGATTAACATGTTATTTTTTTATTTTATTTTTTTTTCAGTTGGCTTTCTGACGTACACAAGGTTTTCTGCGTTCCAAATCTGCTGAGTTCTCTGAGCAAGAAAGGAAAACTCGATTCTTTCTTAAACTCTGCAGCAGCTCTGATGACGCTGCATCTGCAGAAACTTACGCTCAACTCACTGAGCGACTACACAAAACTCATTTCTAAAAATATGGTACAATTTAACCTTTTATCCTGGTTTACTCTAAAGAACAAATCAAGCTGGTGAATTTAGTTTTAATTCCTGCCCTCTGTCACTCAGCATTCAGACAGAGCCAGAGGCACATCAGGCTTTATTCTGCATCTGATCTTAGAAGATACTGAAATCAAGTTTGAGCCGGACTTCGAGACGTACGAGGAGGCGCTCATCAGTGTGTTTGAGCTCATGCTGACGTCCACCAGCGATATTCCCCGGGTTGAATCCACCCTGTTCCCCGAATGGGTAAGAATGAAATCACGAAGCTGGGTCATCAGTAAAACCTGGTATGGTGGTTAGTTTTTACATATTACTGGGGCTGGATGATAGAAACGTTTCATATCTGTCAATGTAGACAATTATTCATTTGTTTTCTATTTATTTATTTTTCATTTTTTACTTTTTCATACACAATTCTGACAAAAAAAACAACAAATATATGACAAATAGATAAACAATGTTTAAATTCTTCCAGAGAATGTAGACAGGTTGTTCTTTGAGTTTCCCAACATGTAAAGTGATTTATATTTTAGAAAATATTTTATTTATTTCTGTTTTAAATGTCCAAAGTACCTCCACACCGGTGGTGTGACCTTTCCTGTTTTATCCGCGGTCTTCACTCCATCCCGTTGTTTTTTTATTTTCAAGAAGTTAGAAAGCAAAGTTAAAAAACAGAAAACTGCAAGTTACGCAACAGGTCGTTGCTAGGCAACCAAAGAGTGGGTGAGTGAGTTGATTCCACCAGCTTAGCTAGCCGTGAGAGGTTTAGCAGCTAAAGCCTTTCCTCTGCCTACATCCCCCAGAATGCCGTGCGGTTCTGGATCGGAGTTCAGTGAAATTATTAAATATTCTATCAGATTTATTATCTGTTGATCGACATAGTTCTCTTGTGACGTCGCACTTCCGTGAACTTTGTAACTGACAGCCATTTTGGTAGGCAGTTGCTATGGAGTTGCTATGACAACAATAAAGCCACAAGCTTAGACCTATCCTTGTTCCCATCTAACTTATAAACAGTGTATTTGATCACACTTTTTATAGTATTACACCTCCGTAATATTAAGATGAATATCAGCGATATTTACTGTAGTACTTCATGCTGAACTAGCAAAAATGAGCTTAGCTAATGTAGCTTTTATCTGCTTGCTCAGAGGGACATGTAGCCTAGGGGTTTGTTGCTACATGTATTTCCTCTGCCAGTCACCAGAACCTTGTTATTCACACAAAGAGTTCATATATCATATTGATCATGTGTCAAGCGTTATACATGTTATTGATTTATTGTCCAGCCCTACCTATTGATGTCTCAGGGGAACAGTTTGAGTCTAGCCTGAGTTCTTCCCTAATTCCACTTTCTCTCAGGAAGAATACAACGTTGTGAAAACCTTGAGACCCATTATCCTCCCAGAGATCATCGAGGCCCAGAAGGAGGAAGTACGCCGGGCTTTCTGGGCTGAGACGGAAAGCCCCAAAGAGCATGTCCACCTGTTCGACAAGTACGCCATGCTGGTGTCCAAGGAGGCAGAGGAGAAGGTCCAGAAGTTCCTCAGTCAACCGAAACCCTTCCAGGAAATCAAGGACGAGGCCATCTACTACCAGGAGCTTGCTGATGAGATTCAGTACACATCATCCAAGGTAAGATCTGGAACATGAGCCGCCTTTTACTCAGTACATCACTGGTATCTATTAGCAGCAAACAGATATTTCTTCTGAAAGATTCACTCTGGTCTTTGAGAGTTGATTAATCATATTTTGGACTTCAGGTGGCGCGACTCGGCATGTTTGAGGTCCAGTCCCAGAAACTCCTCAGCTCTCTGGCTGAACGTGCGCTGGAGCTCAAGGAGAAACTGGCTATGCAGATGTTACAGGATCATCAGCAAATTAATGAAAGGTTCCTTAAAGGGTTTCACTGCTTTCCTGCCTCATCCTTTGTCTTTGAACACCAAATATTACCAAATTTAGTTGGTCTAGTTTCTAGTGGAAACATTTTAGTACCCTGGGAATTAAAAGTAACTTACATAAAACTTTTAAGCAAGATTTGAGTTAGGTTCAAGTCAATAATTCCTTAATTTTTAAAAAAGTTTTAGTTCCATTTGTAGATATTTCACTTATAACATGGGTAAAATGTCTTGTTAAAAGTGAAATAATCTGCTAGTAGTACTTTTCACTTACTTACATTTTTAGCCAACAAATTTTTACTCCATGTCAGCATTAAAATACAGTGGAAAAATACATATTTTAAAAGCAGTTTAAGAAAGTCTGAGAGTTTATAATAAAACCACAAATAAGCTATAAAACACCTTTTTTCTCTGCATGGTAACACTAAATATTTAAGTGTTGGCTAATGTGTCCCAACTCATTAAATTTTGGCCGTTGGGATAAATTTAATGATGGAAAATATTTTCAAATACTGTCTGTGGAGATATTAAACATTATGAGAGCCATTCTGTTGAACTTAAATTTATGTTTTTGATGCTCTTTCTGATCATTCCTTGTCTTATCTGATGCCAATGACCAAAAAAAAAACAAAAAACTAGTCAGTAACAAGAATCACTCAAATGACAAAATCCATATTTCTTTATTAGTTTAAACCCAGAAATTGATCATGTTCATTCCGTTAGACATAAAGTCTGAAGGAGTTAAAACAAGCAGGTAAGTAAATAAAAAAAAGTACTATTTCCACTGGCAGGTTATTTAATTTATATCAAGAGATATCTCCGATGTTATAAGTACAATAATGTTCCAGCAGAACTAGAACTGGGTTGCTAGGTAACGGTTTGGGCTTGGCTGGGGTTGCTAGGTAACAGCGAAGTGACCATTGATTGTGAAATAAGTAGAATAATCTACCAGTGGAAATAATACTTTCTCATCAATACTGGGGAATTATTGACTTAAAACAAGCTGCTATATCTTGCTGAAAAGTTACATGTAATTTAGTTTAGCTTTATTTCAAGCGTACAAAAATATTTCACCAGAAACTAAACCAAAAATACTTGCTAAGATTTTCAATTTTTTATTTTTTTTGCTGTGTTGTGTAGCTGTGTAGCTATTAGCTCAATGAGGCTGGAGAAAATCAAACCTCCAGGCTCTGTTTGTCTGGAGAATTTGAAGCAGTGATATTTCTGGTTTCAGACACTTTTACCAGAATAACGATCTTTTTTTCTCTGACAGGCTCTGCAAAGAGTTTGAGAAGATTTCAGAGATTGCCCTGAGTACGCCGCCTGATACTCTGAAAATGGTGGAGCTAAAGGTGACTTTTTGTTTCCAGTCACACAGCGATAATTACGCTGTCCAGTCAGGAAATTAAGCCTGAAGGTTTTTTACTTAATAGTTACCTTATGCCAAAATAGTGGCTTTTTAGCTTGTAAAAGTATACTTTATTTTGTTTTAATATTGTTTTTGGAGATTTTCATTTAAAGGGGAACTGTGCTGCAAAATTCACTTTTTGCATGATTTTTATGCTTCAATTTGAGTTTCTTCTGCCTCTTAAAATAGTCCAAGCACTTAAAAAAAACACTTTGATACTTTTTAGCAATGGTGGCTGGAAAATGTAACAAATCAGAAGGCACTGCCCCGTTACCTAGCAACCCACACAGAATTCCACCTGTTACCTAGCAACCCACACAGAATTCCACCTGTTACCTAGCAACCCTAGCAAAGTCCAGTATGTTTGGTATGCTATATGCACTATACAATGGCTGCTGAAAAAGACAAAGTGTTTTGTTGTTGACTTACCATCCAGAAACCACTTGCTGCATTCTGGTTGGCTGTGAATGAGGTTCTACTATTGCTTTTCAAAGACATGCAGCTGCATAACTGTGCATCTGTTTGTGGCCATGTAATCATTGAGTTGGGGGGCGTGGCCATCAGCAGTTTACTTGCATTAAAGTGACAGAGTCCAAAAACAGCTAAAATCTCATTATCTAAGAATGATTCTTTGCCAAGAAATGTAATGAACAAGTTTTGTTTAGACCATAGATCAATCCTAACCCATTCAAGGAAGCATCAAAGGTCGCCTTTAACTAATTATATGCTAGTGTCTCAAAACGGTAACAGAAATCTATCAGTTAGTTTTTAACATATGACCTGATTAACTGTGCTGATGCGTCTCTCTGCAGGCCTACGTCCAGAAGGTCATAGAAACAGAGATGCCTGTGCTGGAGCAGCGGCTGTCTGACTCCAACAATCAGCTCTGCGACCTGATGGACTTCGTCACCCTGTCGCCGGACGACCTGGAGCTCAACGCCCGAACCGTCCACTGGTTCCAGCGCATGCCGGCCGTGTTTGAGGAACACCAGCAGATTATAGATGAGAAGACGGAGCTTTACCAGAACGCACTCAAGGTCTGCTTGAAGCGGAGCAGCTACCGAGGGTTAATGATGGATTTACTGAAGGGGAAGCGATAAAAAACTGTCTGGTTTAATCGTTGCAGCTGCAACGGGAGCGTTTCATGGATGAGCTGGTGGGCTACAACATGCAGTTGAAGGAGTTTCTTGGTTTTGGTGAGATGGCGGATCTCAGCAAATACCTGAAGAAAGCGCAGACGCTCAACGGCAGGCTGGACATGGCCAGTGACAAGGTGCAGTAGGACCAAGGATGGAGGTTTTATAGCTCTATCAACTTATCACTGCAAAAACCCACATTTTTACCAAGTATTTTTGTCTAGTTTCTACTGCAAATATCTTCAATAAGACAAAACTAAATTAAAAGTAAGTTTTCAGCAAGATACATGAGCTTATTTTATGTCAGTAATCCTTGAATGGTGATAAAAAAAAGTAATCAGATTTTACTCCCTTGTAGCATGGGAAAATGTCTTGTTCTAAGTGAAATAATCTGCCAATGGAACTAGTCATTTTTTAAATCAATATACTAGAATTACTGACTTAAAACAAGTTCTTATATCTTCAATAGAAATTACTTGTAAGTTAGTTTTGTTTTATTTAAAGTGTAATAACGTGTTTCCACTAGAAACTAGACAAAAATACTGAGTAAGATTTGGTGTTTTACACTGATAATTGCAAAGTGCCTCCAAGTGGATTCACATGCTTAACTTTTCACCACCAGAGGGCAGCATTGGATGTGAAACAGCGTTTTAATCATCTTTGTTTTCATTTATCTTCCCAAAATATTCCAGAAGTCCTTTTATTTATCAGTTTTGTCACTTTATTTTCTAAAAGTTTAATAATTTCTGGTTTGTCCGTTTCCTTCGTCTTGCTCTGAGAAGATTAACGATATCAACATGGAAGAAGAGGCCTTCGGTTGGCCCGTGTCCCAGTTTCCGCAGCGGAAACAGATCCAGGATGGGCTCACGCCGTTTCTGCGCCTGTATGAAACATCGTCTGAATTCCTGCAGGACCATGAGAAGTGGATCCACGGGCCGCTGTCCGGGGTCCCTCCAGACAAGGTACCAAACGCACAAAATAACGCTCACATGGTTTTAGTATTTTAATATTTTCATGCCTAATAAATACTGTTTTCCTGCAGGTGGAGGGCGATGTTGGGAACTACTGGCGCACGTTGTACAAGCTGGAGAAAGGTTTCTCTCAAGTTCCCAATGCCCTGAAAATAGCCAAGATCGTAAAGACGAAAGTGGACACTTTCAAGGCTCACATCCCCATGGTGCAGGTAGGGGCCGTAAAAAACTGTTTGTCTTCTGGTATATATGACGTGGATTACAGCCATTATAGATAGAAGAATAAGGAGTAAATTTCCAGCAAAATTCCTGAAAATTTTCTAAAACAAAAAAAATTTTAAAAACGTGGAAATTTATGACTTTGAAAAGTCAAATATTTGTGAGAAAATAAATAACATTTTGAGATTAATCCCAGAATTTTTTTTTAGAAAAACATGGAAATTTCTGAGATCAAAATGTCAAAAATCTGTAAAAAAAAAAAAATAAATTCTGAGATTTATTTCAGATATTTTCTAGAAAAACAAAGAAATTACTGAATTTGTAAAGTTAAAAGGTTTGCAGAGAAAAACCAGAAATTTTGAGGATAATCTCATAAATATTCTATAAAAACATGTTAATTTCTGAGTTCAAAAGTTGAAAATTTGCAAGAGAAAAATGAAATTTTGTGAACAATCTCGAAACTTTTTGAGGACTAACATGGAAATTTCAGTTCAAAAAGTTTAAACTTTGAGAGAAAAAAATGGCAAAACTTAATCTGTAAATTACATTTTGAGATTAGAATTTTCACATTTTGAAACCTCAGATTTAAACGGGTTTTTTTACAGCTTAATCTAAGAATTTCTAAATATTTTCTTGGAAATTATTTACTTTAGGAACTCACAAATTTTCAACTTTTTTTCTAGCAAAAATTTGAATTTTGGAGCTCAGAAATTTCTTTTCTCTACAGAATTTGTAAGATTAATCTCAAAATTTAAACTTTGTTTGGGGAAAATTTACTCCTCCTTTTTAATTCCCATATACAGTGGTCCTAATCCCATTTTGATGGGATCCTAATATTTATTGTGTCGTAGCTTACATAGCTTACATTTCTGTGCTGCTGGGGATCTCTGGTGGTGTGTAGGTGCTGTGCAACCCGGGGCTGCGGACCCGCCACTGGGACGCCATGTCGGAGCTGGCCGGCTTCTCCCTGCACCCGGCCGACGAGCAGGCCTGCGTGGCTCAGTACCTGTCCCTGAAGCTGGAGGAACACCTGCCCAGGTTCGACGGCATCAGCGAGGCGGCCAGCAAGGAGTACTCTCTGGAGAAGGCCCTGGAGAAGATGGCGGGCGAGTGGTCGGACATAGAGTTCACCCTGCTGGCCTATCGGGAGACGGGCACCTTCATCCTGTCGTCCGTGGAGGAGGTCCAGCTGCTGCTGGACGACCACATCGTGAAGACGCAAACCATGAAGGGCTCACCCTTCATCAAGCCCTTTGAGTCACAGATACAGTAAGAAACAAAATGGCTGCCCCCCACTTCTGAAGAAAATCCCTGTTGGTCTAGTGCTGCGTTTCAGTTGTGATCAAAACTGGGAAATTCCAACATCAAAGCAGGAAAAGTCAAAAGTGGCGCTCTACAAAGTCGGATTTCCCACCATAAAACTGGGAGCAACTCAGACTATTCCCAGTTACATCTTATAAAGCCAACTTTGCATTTCAGTATGGCTGCTCCTCACATCAGCAGCAGTAAGACGTGATGGAGACATGTTAATTATATAAGACATACAATCTGAAATCAGTGCTACATGTAGCGCCTGCAACTCTGAACTAATTAAACGCGGTGTTTGCTTATGAGAAATAATGTTTAAAATTAAGTTCTACATAAAGAACATTTCACATGAACCGTTACTCTTTACTGTTCTGGTACAACGCCGCCATCTTTGTTTCTGGCTCCGTTTAAGGATGACCAGTGGTGCCCTCTGCTGGATGGTGGCCAAACTACAACTTTAAAGGAAGATCTAATGTGACGTTTTTAGCTCATCAATTGGAACTAATTCTAATCTAATCGACAATTAATCGTAAGTTTGCATCCTGAGGTGTAAGTCCAGGTTTTCTGCTTCATTTCAGTGCGTGGGAGAGCAAGCTGCTGCTCCTGCAGGAGATCCTGGATGAGTGGCTGAAGGTGCAGTTCGTCTGGCTCTACCTGGAGCCCATCTTCAGCTCCCCTGACATCATGGTGCAGATGCCTGAGGAGGGCCGGCGCTTCACGGCCGTGGACAGGACATGGAGGGAAACCATGATGCAGGTTTCCCAGGTGAGAACTTTCTTTCTGTGTCTCACTTTTTACAGCTCTGTGGAGAACACAAGCTAACAGATGAGTTCCACCCAGAAGTACAGCAGAAATCTGGACCAGGATCCACAGTTTTATGTCTTTCAGCAAGAAATCTGTTTGTTTGAAAAAGAAACCAAATGAATCATTTGTACTGTTATGTACAAATGTGCATTCGGGACATTGTAGATAGGAAGAGAAAAAAGGAGTAAATTTCTGTCAAACAAACAGAAATGTTTACATTAATCTCAGAAGTTTTTCAGAAAAAAAGATGGAAATTTCTGAGTTTGAAAAGTCAAAAAAAATCTACAAAAAACAGAAATTTTGAGCTTTATCTCAGAAATTCTTGAGAAAACAACTTGGAAATCTCAGAGTTAGAAAAGTAAAAAAATTGCTAGAAAAGAATTCATTTTTTTTTTTTTACATCAATCTCAGATACTTTCTAGAAAAAACACTTGGAAATCTGCATAACTTTTCAAATTACTGTACCATATTTGGGCCATTGTGCATAGGAAAAAAGAGAAG
The DNA here is from genome assembly GCA_903066825.1 of Alfaro cultratus. NCBI lineage: Eukaryota > Metazoa > Chordata > Actinopteri > Cyprinodontiformes > Poeciliidae > Alfaro > Alfaro cultratus. The sequence goes on from CAEFZX010006899.1 coordinate 166,289, forward strand.
TAAATTTCTGCCCAAAAAATTCTAGAAAAAATCAGAGGCTCAAAAACACAAAATGAAATTAGACTAGTGCTCAGTGTGTTTAAAGACTTTAAATCAGTTTTTTGTTAAATGTATTTATCTTTTTGTTGTTCAAATCATGATGCAAAAACCAGCAGAATCCAGACCATAAAATTAAAAGTAATCCCAGCTTCATCCAACATCATCATCATCAAAACCTGATTTTTCCTAAACTGCCATCTTCAGCTCGGCCACCAGGAGGAGCTCAAGATCCACTGATCTTCAAATACATTAGATGTTTCTTTGTTTTCTGTAATATTTTTATTAAATTTTCAGCTGGTTGTTTTGTGGTGTTGTGCTCACCTTTCTGTTTTCTCCTAAGCTTATAGGAAAAAAGCAACAAATTGTTTCAGAGCATATTCATGCACAGCAGCAAAGGATATTTAGTGAAACAGTTTCTCTGCACCCTGAATTAATAAGCCACATTTGTCCCATATGTGGTTTGCATATCTGTTGAAATGCTTTTACCTCAGAGTTTCCAGCTCTCTGTCCTCCACCAAAGCCATCTGTTCGGTGCATAAAAACGGCATTATCACACATAATGCCATGTTATCCATTCAGTGTGCTCATGAATAGCTCCCGCTGGCTCCCTGAATATAAAATTAGACCCATTATTACATTGTCCTCTCAAAGAATGGACCAAAATCATAAGCATGATGAGATTTATGAAAAGATGGAATCATACTTCATCAATCAGACACACTTTGCTGGAATAATGGTCTGGCCTTTGAAGCCCAATCAAATCACTCTTTTTTTTTTCGGTGTTGGCGACTGAGCTGGATCGCTTCATTTAGCCTTTAAGACATCCGACTCTTTCACTGATTATTGTCTGATTAAAGACAAAAACCTCCTATTCTCTGCTTTTAATCTTCTTATTTTTATTGTCGATTGTATTGTTGTATTTTATGACTACAAGGAATCAAGCCCAATCATATTATAATTACATTATATATTATTTTGCCATTAAAAGGAAACATTACTGACAAACCCGCCCCAAGATTTAATTTCATTTTTAACGTCATTCACTCAATACACTGCAAAAATAAAAAATCTTACCAAGTATTTTAGTCTAGTTTCTGGTGAAAATGTACACTTTAAATAAGACAAAACTAACTTTTCAGCAAGATATTGGAGGTTGTTGTCAGTAAATAATTCCTTTATGTTGATGAAGACAGTTCTAGTTTCACCAGTGGTGATTTCTGGGCGAAATGGGCAACTGCCCAGGGTGGGATCCTGTTAGGGGCGGCAGGAGACCGAATATCAGATTTTTATCTACTACACTGCAAAAACACAAAATCTTACCAACTATTTTTAGTCCAGTTTCCAGTGTAAATATCTTAGAACAATTGGAATAAGGAAATTAACTTTTCAGCAAAATAATAAGAAAATAATTTTTGAATATTGATAAGAAGTACTAGTTCCACTGGCAGACGCTTTCACTTATAACAAGATGTTTTCTCATGTTATAAGTGAAATAATTTGCCAGTGGAACTAGTACTTTTATCAATATTCAATAACAAGCTCTCATTGCTTAAAGAGACAGTAATCGTTCTGTTTGTAAACGTACAATTTTGAAGACATTCATAAATAAATTTCTGACATATTCTCTCTCCAGTTATTGTTGCCTTTAGCAAATAGAAATATTTTTTGTAATTTTAAGTAACCTAAAACAATAGAAGTTTAATCTGATTTATCTTCAGACAGTGAGAAATAAATGGATCTGTCTTTTTATTCTGGTTTTAATTGTAGATGCGATGTAAGTCAAGTTTATTTGTGTTGCACATTTCAGCAAAAAGGCAAGTATTTTACACCATAGAATATAATATAAACAAACAATAAACATTTCATTTTGTCTAAGGCTATCATCAATACATATCAAATTTATTGATTAGTGTTCCAGTTAATATGAATCAAAGGCGGCTCTAAACAGGTGGATTAGTCCTTTAATCTTAGAAAATGTTCTTCAGGTGATAGAAGGCCGACTTTGTAACTGTCTTTATGTGACTCTGAACGTTCAGGTCAGAGTTCATCACTACACCCACATTTTGATGTACGTTTCTATTTGCATAAGTGGGGTGAATTTTAATTTAAATCCTGTAATATGAATAATTTAGTTGAGCAGAAACTGAAATTTGTTGATGTTAGATTCTAACAGTCAAAATGAAACACAACTCTCTGTATGTAGATGCTAGTAGAATCTTTTTTTATTTGTGACTTAATATAACAGGTCTTCAGTAGATTACATGACTACAAACAGGCAACACACATGGTCTCACTAACTTGACCTTTCACCCTACAGAAGACACTCCTTCATAAAACTATGGCTGCCTCACTGCGACCCAGGTGGGACTTGAACCCACAATCCCCAGCTCCGGAGGCTGATGCCTTATCCATTAGGCCACTGGGCCAACACGACATGAACAGGAGAAACTGATCTTTTCATAACAGATCCAACTTCTGTTGTGTTTTTTTTTTTTTTTTTGCCTAAATTATGTGCAAAAAGTATTTTCAAAAATTGGCTTTTATTTTAATCATCCTTTCTGTGACTTGTATGATGGAGTATTTGGACCAGGCTAGAATATTTTTGGTTTAATAGGAGAATAAAGTTGGGCTGCACCTAACTGTTAATAAAAAGAAAAGAAAAAATAAAGTAGTTTTAATGAGAAAACAGATTCTGATGTAACCAACTGAGTTTGTGCATTTTTTTTTCTTGGAAATATAAAGTCCTAGTAAAACGTAAAAGATGAAGTATTTCCTTATTTGTACTAAAGTATACCTTCACAACATTCATCATTTAATGTGTTTTTTTGTTGCTGTTGTTGTTTTTCATGTTGGCGTTCTCATAAAATCACTACATCATCCTCCTAATATATGACTGTACTGTGGTAATATTTTAACTTCATTTTTGTAATAAGACAATAAATAAAACATTGTATCCTGGCTGCTCCTTGTAAAGCCGACCTGAATTCAAAGTCCAAATACATAGAAGTTGTAAAACATGCATTTCAAACAAGATGGCCGCCCTGGATATGCTGACATTTATTTTTAGAGAAAGAAATCAAAATTTTCCAAAGCATAGATCAGATAAATTGATCAAATCTGAAACTGCACTGTAAAAACTCCTGTTTCTGCTTCTTTTTAACCTGCAACATAAAGTCCTTTAAATTTCACCCTGAAACGTTAACAAAGACTTCACAGTCTCTGGTTGAAGAAAGTCATGGTCACTGCTGTTTCTGTTGCAGGACAAACATGTTTTGTCTGTGGTGGAGTTTGAGAAAATGCTGGAGAAGCTGAAACAGTCAAACGAGTTCCTGGAAAGTATCCTCAAAGGCCTGAATAACTACCTGGAGAAGAAACGTCTCTTTTTCCCTCGATTTTTCTTCCTGTCCAATGAAGAACTTCTGGAGATCCTCTCAGAGACCAAAGACCCCACAAGGTAACTTGTTGTAGCTTTAATTGTATTAATGACATCAGTCTAGGTATGTAGGCAGACAAATCCTGCCTAAAAGTGACCTATTGTGCTTCCCTGAATAAGTTAGGATAGGTCTATGGTCTATACAAAACATTCATTACATTTTTTTTGCACAAAATCATTCTCAGATAATGAGGTTTTAGTTGTTTTAGGGCATCTTTTCACTTTAAATTCAAATAAGCTGCTGCAGACTGCTCCCCCTGACTCAATGTTTACACTCACACATTGAAATGGCTGTGAACAGATGCACAATTATGAAAAACATTAGTGGAGCCTCCTGCACAACCAATAAGAATGCAGCAAGTGGTTTTTGGATGCTAAGTCAACAACAAAACTCTTGTCTTTTCTAGCAGCCATTATAAACACAAACAGCGGTAAAACCGGCTGACCAAATGGACTGGAGCTCAGCTGGTGTTGCTAAGTAACCGGCGGAACTCTGCTGAGGTTGCTTGGTAACCGGTGGAATGTAACTAAACGATCAGGAAGTTTTTGAAATGGCTCATTTTCCAGACACCAAAAAATTTGTGTGGTGTTTTTTTTTCTATGTTTGGGCTGTTTGTAGAAGCAATAGAGGCCAAAGGAAGTGCAAAAAGTAATGAACTTTGACCTTGACTGAGTTTTGTAGAGCTCTATAGCAGGGCTTGGTGTTAGCCTACTTCCAGTTGTCAAACGGGTTTTATTTAGGATATTTCCCAGTTTCACAAGTCTGTTAGTGAGGAGAGCTCGGCATGCACAAACACAAAATCTTACCAAGTATTTTTTTATTTAGTTTCTAGTTAAAACAGTTTAGTACAAAGAAGACAAAACTAACTTACAAGTAACTTTTCAGCAAGAAATAGCAATCCATTTTCCCCATAAATGAAACAATCTGCCAGAGGAGCTAGTAATTTTTCATAAATATTAAGAAATAATTTACTTAAAACTAGCTACTGTTTCTTACTGACAAGTTACCTGTAAGTTAGTTTTGTCTTGTTTCAGGTGTGCTAAGATATTTGCACTAGAAACTAGATGGAACTATACAATGTGGTTCATAAAACTGAACCAAACAAATGCGGTTAACCAAAAAGTAATTATGTTTTTCACATAGTACCATATTTGTGTAATAGCTTTCACCTTTAATAAATGAAATTATAATCAAAAAAGCAGCTTTTTGTATTTACTTTGATTATTTTTAATAGGATGAACTGAGGTGCAGAAAAAGTAGAAGCAAAAACTGAATTCAAAGGTGTGGAACTGGAAACACGGCGCATTATAAAACCTCCTCTATCTCCATAATGCTTCTCCATAAACTCTCCACAATAATCCACGCTTATCTAATTTCACAGGGGAATTCCATTTAGTAGATTGTGACTCCAAACAAAAGATGCTTTAACCTTTCATACTCTCCGTGCTATTTCAATTTTCGCTTCCTTTTCACTCTGCAGTCCCTCAATCTCTGTTCGACTGTCAGGAATTTTTCATTATGTCAGCGCAGACACAAAGCCAGCAGTTTGTGTTTGTGTCGGACACAGATGGTGGTTAATATTAGAGAGACTGTATTATTTTGGGCTGATGTTTGTCGGTTTGGTCACAGGCTGCAGTTTTATACCGTCAGTCTTCTGCAAACTCCTGCAACACAAACAGGGATGTAAATTATGTTAAAAAAGTTGAGAAATATGTTAAGTTTAGGGGGGTTTAACTCCTGGTAACACAGAATTGGGGGTTAAAACTGCAGCTTTTGTTACATTTGTTATATAGTTGCTGTGGTTCTGCTCTTGGACCTTTTGAAAAAACCTGTTTACACTGAAAAAAAAACACCAAATCTTAATTTTATTTTTGGTGTACTTTTAATGCAAATATTTGAGAACACTTGAAATAAAACAAAACGAATTTAGAAGCAACTTTTCTGCAACATACAGGAGCTTGATTTAAAAATAATTCCTTCATAGAGATGAAAATGTTCTGGTTCTACTGGTAGATTATTTAACTTAAACCAAGACATTTTCTCATGTTACAAGTGAAAAAATCAGCAAATAATCTTACCAATTATTTTTAGTGTACTTTCTATGGCAAATATCTTAGTGCACTTGAAGTAAGACAAAGCAATTTATAAATAATAATAATAATATATAATAATTTATAAAAAAGTTTAAGATTTTTACACTTAAAACAAGACAATTTTCCCTTGTTTTTAAGTGAAGTAAACTGGAGCCAGAACGTTTTCATCAATATTAAGAAATTACTGACATAAAACAAGCTCCTATAGTATTTCTTGCTGAAAACTTACTAGTAAATTAGTTTTGTCTTATTTCAAGTGTAATAAAATATTTGCCATATAGAAAATAGACCAAAAATACTTGGTAAGATTTTGTGTTTTTGCAGTGTAACACCTGATTTTGTGTAATTTTCTAATTTCACTTTATTTTATTTTATTCCACTGATGTTTCAGTTTGTTTACTTAAGTTAAACTAACAATCATTAAAACGTAAATGTCTCTGTAATGGGCCGGTGATGTTGCTCTCACCCATCGCCGTCTCTGTGTTGTCATGCTTCCTGTACCAGAGTGCAGCCCCATCTGAAGAAGTGCTTTGAAGGCATTGCCAGTGTTGTGTTCACCGAGGTGCTGGACATAACCCACATGAAGAGCAGCGAGGGAGAAATGGTGCAGCTCCTGGACGTCATCTCCACCTCCAAAACCAGGGGCCAGGTGGAGAAATGGCTGCTGGAGCTGGAGAACGGCATGACCGTGTCCCTGCAGAAGGTTATCGGAGACGCCATCACGGCCTACCCAATTGAGAAGAGGACTGACTGGGTCCGGGCCTGGCCGGGTCAGACGGTGCTGTGTGTCTCACAGGTCTTCTGGACCACTGACATCCACGAAGCTCTGGCTTCAGGACCGAAGGTGATCCGCTCCGTTCTGTCTTTGTTCCCAACTGTCAGCTTCAAGTTTACCTGTGGTGGGCACTGCTAGCTAGAAGGTCAGCTGCTTTAAAGGTGATCGATTATGCTTCCTTGAAAGGGTTAGGGTAAATCCATGGCCGATACAGAACATGTTCATTACATTTTTTTTCACATAATTATTCTTAGATTACATTTTGATTTTTCAGGGCGTCTTGTCACTTTAAATCCTAAAACGTTGCTGCTTGCCACGTCCTCTAACTAAATGTTTGCACTCGCATGTGAAAATGGCTGCATACAGACCTGCAGTTATACACCTGTACATCTTTGAAAAGCAGAAGTGGAGCATCCTGCACATGTGTAAACACTTGTCTTTTCCAGCAGCCATTGTACAGCGCATACAGCTGACCAAAAGTGCTGGAGCTCCCCTTGGGTTGCTAGGTAACGGGTGGAACTCTGCTGGGGTTGCAGAACAAAAATGACCCAACCATCCGAGACCGAGGTCGAAATTTGAATAATTTGACAGTGCAGTGTGAAAGAAAACCGCAGCAGATGAAAAGGTAACAAATGTTTCAACTTTGGTCCCGAATCGAACAGAATCTACGGGACAACGAGGTGTGAAAAAAGGGCTGAGGGCAAAGTGACAAATTAGCTGCGCTAATAGCACATTAGCTGATGCCCAGCACTGCTGATATGGTTGAATTTTGTCTCCTTAACACTATTAGTAATAAACTATGTTGTAGTGTGTAGATGGAGCTGCAACACGACTTTAACATGAGTGAAAACCTTTGTGAATCGTTTTTCCTTTGTGAATCTGTCTTGATGAACGTTTTTCCTTTGTGAATCTGTCTTGATGACGTTTTTCCTTTGTGAATCTGTCTTGGTAACGTTTTTCCTTTGTGAATCTGTCTTGATGACGTTTTTCCTTTGTGAATCTATCTTGATGAACGTTTTTCCTTTGTGAATCTGTCTTGATGAACGTTTTTCCTTTGTGAATCTGTCTTGATGAACGTTTTTCCTTTGTGAATCTGTCTTGGTGACGGTTTTCCTGCTGCCTCTGCCCAGGCCCTGGAGGCCTACCTGCAGCAGAACAACAGGCAAATCGACGACATTGTGGCTCTGGTTCGGGGGAAACTGTCCAAACAGAACCGGGTGACCCTGGGAGCCCTAGTGGTGCTGGACGTCCACGCCCGCGACGTTCTGGCCACGCTGGTGCAGAAAGGCGTGCGTGACGAAAATGACTTTGAGTGGCTGAGCCAGCTGCGGTACTACTGGGTGGTACGTTGAGCACAGCTGGGCTTTCTGATTGGCTCATGGGAGAAACTCAGTGGTTCCCATTTCCAATCTGTGCAGGAGAATAACCTTTACACCAAGATGATCAATGCTGGTTTACCGTATGGCTACGAATACCTGGGCAACACACCGAGGCTGGTCATTACTCCACTGACTGACCGCTGCTACCGGTAAAATAGATCAGGAAAACTCTGGTTTTTAACGGAGTGTTAGGGCCAAGCTAAGAAATGAAAAAATTATAAAATTACTGCAATATGCTCATAATGTTATGATTTTATTTTCAAAATGTGATTTTATTCTTTTATTATTTCAACTTTATTCTCATAATATTCTTGTAATATTATGAATTTATTGTCTGAATGTTATTTCTTTATTTAACTATTAACTTACCTTATTTTCCAGACTATAAGTCGCTCCGGAGTATAAGTCGCATTTTTGAGGGAAATTTATTTGATAAACTCCAACACCAAGAACAGACATGTCATCTTGAAAGGCAATAAAAATAGAATAGAGGCAACAACAGGCTGAATAATTGTACGGTTTGCTAACGTTACATGACACATGAACAACGAACTGAGAACGTGCCTGGTATGTTAACATAACATATTAAGAGTTATTCAGATAACTGTAGCATAAATAACATGCTAACAAGTTTACCAAACCATCCGTGTCCAAATCACTAAAAGCAATGAAATCTTCATCCTCTGTGTCGCTTGTAAACAACTCCGCTAACTCCGAAGGTAGAATAACAGGCCTAGAGCGCCCTCTTGAGGTTTAGTGTGAAAATAACATGTGATCTGATATAATGATGTGTTAATTTCACA